>JAURVB010012517.1:0-23541 GCA_033002965.1 Piper betle | reverse complement strand
TTTAATTTTGGTCAATTGGTAGATAATTTGAGGTTGGATTGGGGATTGATGAAAGATGTGTTGCTTTTTTTTTTTGCTAGAGCTGTGGTGCATGTTTTTTTTTTGGGTAAGGAAGAGGTGTCAAAGATCTGAGCTTTGCTATTTTAGATTTTTTTAATGGGTTTTTGTTGGTTGGACATTGTTAGATGATTTGAAGCTGTGCTTGATTGAATAGAGGTGAATTTTGAGTTCAATTTTGATGGAAGCTGAGTTCTTATGCTTTTGGAGCTGACGTATATGATCTGAAGTTTGCTATTTTAGATTATTTTAATGGGTGATGGTTTGAAAATTTGATTTAGTGTATGGTTTGGTTGAGGTGAATTATGGGAAAAATATGTTTTGTTTTTGTAGTGAAATGTTTTAGTTTATCGCCGGTAGCCCACAAATTGTAGCATTTCGTCTTCTTTGTTGTCTATGGATTTGTCTGCTACCTATGTGATATCTGGAGGTGGATATTCTGTAAAATCTTTTTAGGACATTGTGAAAAATAGTGGATGATGTATGCAGATGCTAATTGTGGGAAGGGGTGTTGATCTTTGTTGGACAGCGCATATCGCTGTGACATCAATATTTTCTGTTCATACTCGTTTGGTATTCCCATATAGTTGCTCTTGAACTCAAATCAGTTTTATAAAAGCCACATTGAAATTACTTCGAAATTCTTTATTTGGAGATAATTGAGGGATAGTATAAAGAATTTTGACGCTGAGAAACATCTTCTTCTTTGTACACCATGTATAGTTTTTGTTTGAAATTTAAGCCAAGAAAATTGATTTGCAGCTTTTTCTCTATTGATACAACATCTTCTATTACGGAATAGAAATAAGAATGATTTGGACCACAATTTTTTGGGCTTATAAACGCATGCATGCTCTCTTGCTCATGCTTTATTATTATTATTATCATTATTTTTTAATTTAGACTTGAACCGTGCAGTGGAGGCTTAATAATGGATCTAGCGACGGAGAATCGCATTGCATTGTTACTAATGCAGGAGGCGACAAAGCTACGGATTGAAGCTGAAGAGGAAGGTGTTCATGCATACCTCCGTCGGCCAAAAGTACGAGGTCGACCAAATTCACGTTTTCTTACTGCAACTGTTCTAGGAGTTCAACAAGGTTAGTGCATCAGAGAAACCAGTGGCGTGATATATTTTCTCCTTTTGTGCCCTTAACTTGTCGTGATATTTTTGCTAAGATAATTTTTTTCTTTTTGATTAGCAAATAAAGCTACTGAAGTCAACAAAATGTGGGGAGTGCGGAAAAAGGAAATAGAGCTAGACAAGAAGAAGGTACATAGAATGAGGTGTGACGAGGAAGGGGATGCTTCCTCAAAACATCATGTTAGTTCAAGGTATGACAAAGACGATAAAAATGGTGTGTTGCATAGGAAGCGAAGAGAACGTGGAAAAGTAGATTGCTACTCAGATGATGACGATAGTCCAAGAGTTGAACAGACAGAGTTTTTAAGTTCAAGGTATGAAAGGTTCGTTCTTGTTGTACTGTCAATATATTGCTATTAAAATTATTCTAAAATGATGGAATTGTTGTCTTGTCTAGCTTGCCAAGTAAATCTGGGAAACATTCTTGCTCCGATGATGGTGGTGAACTAGGAGATGAAGAGATGGAAGCATTTTTGCACTCAAGGTATGTTAACAGTCTATGTATTTTACAAATTAAATTAACTAACATTAAAATGTTGGTTGGTTATGTTATTTTTTTTATATAATCATTAAATTGCAGAGTGAAACGAGGGCGGGGTGACATAGGCTCTAGAATGGATGAGGCTGGCCCATATCTTCCTTCATCATCCTCCGATCCAAGCAACAAAATGCTAGATGAATCTTATCTCAGGGAAAGGGAAGAATGGGAACAGCGAGCTCTTGGGCTGGATAAGTCCTCCACTTTATTCGGCATGGGAAGTGGTCCTTTACATGCTGACCGTGGAAGAAAAGTTAAAGAAACTGATGCTAAAAGAACTTCAAAGGATTGGCAATCAAAGGATCGACATCTAAAGGACAAATTAAGAGACAAAAAAGAAAAGAAAAGAAAGGAAAGAAGGAGAGGAAGTCCAGGCACTCCCATAAACGCAAACACAAAGGCGAGTCTTATTAACCTTAAGTTATAAACAATCTCATGTAATTGTGTGTTTTTGAACTACAAAAATGGTGATTCTAATGCTTGCCCCTTTTCTGGGTATTTTTATGTAATCTTCAAAAGCGTAAATTGTTTTCTGGAGGTTTTGCAAAATTGTAATTAAAAATAGAAGTGACCTTTTTGACGATAGATTTGTGCATCCATTATAATGCAACAAACATGGCATTACTTGTGATGTTGAGGTGATCAAGCCGGAATACATCAACACCTTGCCGAGAACGACGTCCGGTACCAATCTGTCATCAGTGTCGCCAGCGAGGCGAGGCAATATTCAAGCCGTAGGTGGATTAATTATTTCTCCAAGAAAAAGATTTGTTAATCGTGAACAGTGTGAGAATTTGTTAGCAGTGGTGAAAATTTTGAGAAAGCCTTACCACTTTCTTCTTTGCTTTCTTGTATCTCCAATATATGTGAAACCTAGTTCTTACTGTTGGATTAGTGATTTTATAAATGTATTGCCTCGATCAAATCATGATGTCTATGAGCAATGTTTGATCTTAGACAGTCTCCTACATCCTCTTTTATATATATATATATATATATACAAAGCCATCCTCTTGGATTTTAGTGTTACCGGTGCTCAAGTTTTAAAAATGGCTGAACTTAATTTCTAATAATAGTGTACTATATTACATTCTAAAGAGTTAGTTCGTACTTGCAATCTTTGACGATTTTCTGGATATTTCTGCTATTGCATAATATTAATTTTTATGATTTTATTGTATAAGTAAAAAAGCAAAACAAACATAAAATGCAATCCTTTATTCCATCAAAGCCGTGTCCGATGCAAGCTCTAGGTCTAATAGCTCGATCAAGTTCAAATTTGCTCGATTTTCTTTGAGGAGTTTAAAATCAACTCGAATTAAGCGAACACGAGCACAAACACACCTTCATTTAACTTGACTTAGCTCGAAATTCGATAATTTACATTAGATACAATAGTCTATGTAATTTTGGTATATCCATTTGCATAAAATATAAATAAATCATAAATATACTTATATTATAATGATAGTTTTACATAATACTATAATAATTTTATTCCAAAAAAATTATTTGGCATATAATTAAATAGAAATAAAACTATTTAAACTTTAAAATTAATTAAATTTATTTCAAACTATATATATATATATATATAATAGTTGAGTTAACTCATATTCGACTCCGAACTCTTTTGAGCTCGACTTAAATTCTAAATAAACGATTCAACCTTAATTACGGTTGAATTTGACTCGGCTCACTCCATTGGCATCCCATTCATCATCTCTGTGATTAGAGGTTAAAAGGTACAATTATGGCGCCATGAATAAAATTAACCCTAATTGCTTACCTTAACCTTTATGGACACGGACAATGCTCGCCTAGGGTTTGGGTGTTGTTCCTAGTGTTCCCGCGTCCATGAGTGGGTAGCGGTGGCTATCCGAAGTGGCGGCAACAACATACCGAGGCTAACCCGTATTATAGTTGCAAGTAACGAACTAAGGTGCACGAGGCTGCCGGGTGACCGAGCATTGCGGGTGAGCATGGCGCTCGAGTTACGGCAGTGAATTGCGGCACATGGGTCAGTATATGTGGTACCGAGCGTGTGGCCGGGTTCGAGTCAGGGAACCTCAAGATGATGCTGGTTCATGAGTTGGTGCGCTAGTTGGGTACTGATCGAGCATCAGGGCTAGGCGTATGAGTGATCGGTGTATGGGTCGGTATATGTGGACCGAGCATGATCGATCAGGCTACCGAGCAGATGAGCGGTACCGAGTTTGCACGAACGTGAGCGAGTGCAGCGTGCCGAGTAGCAGCCAGGCGTGCCGAGCAGCGCACCAAGTAGCGCGGGCGTGCCGAGCAGTTTGCCGAGTTGGGTGTCGAGCGACCTTGCTGTACTGAGCCAAAAATTGGTAATGGTGGTGACACGGGCAAGCGCGTAGCAGCATGGCACTGGTGTGTGGGCGAGTGGTGCACAGGGGCTGGCGATCAAGCGCAATGCGGGGTTGCTGATGCGTGGGCACTGTGCGGGATCGAGGGTGTGCCTATCCAAACAGCGGCAGGCTGGTGCACAGTGCGGTGCAGGTGTTCCAGCGGTAGCGATGCCCAGCGATGTCAGTGCTTGCCACTGTGGAGGAAGAAAGAAGTGTCAATAGGGGACATCAATTTAGCCGGAGTTGAAAATTTGCAGACTCTCTCTTATTCCAGTTGGCATGGCGAGCCAATTGATACAGTACTCAAGTTGCTGAAGAGCGTTAGGGTGCTGAAATTAATAAATTGTAGTGTCAGTCGTCATTCATGGGAGCACCTTGGGAACCTAATACACTTGAGGCATCTGAATGTTGAATGGTGTAAGTCGTTAGTGAACTTGCCCAAAACAATTGTTTCCCTTCCACATCTGCAAGTAATCAACTTGAGTAATTGCTCTCGTTTAAAGGAATTGTCAGAATTGAAGGACCTTTCGAGTTTGAGACAATTGAATGTTATAGAGTGTAATTCGTTAGTGAACTTACCCAAAACAATTGTTTCCCTTCCACATCTGCAGGTAATCAACCTGAAAGGTTGCTTTGGTTTAAAGGAATTTCCAGAATTGAAGGATCTTTCAAGTTTGAGACAATTGAATGTTGAAAGGTGCAGGTCATTAGTGAACTTGCCCAAAACAATTATTTCTCTTCCACATCTGTAGGTAATCAACCTGAAATATTGCTCTCGTTTAGAGGAATTGCCAGAGGGGATCTTTGAAATGACCACTTTAAAACGATTGAATGTTAAAGGTCGGGGATTGAAAAAGTTACCAAACGGAATTGGGAGGCAAAAGGATGTGGTGGTGACATTAGACACGTTCTCAGTAGAGGAAGCTGGTGGAGATGTAGAAGGAGGATGCGATCGCAGCAACATTGGAGAGCTGGGAGGTATGAATATCAGAGCGGAAAATCTCCGTATATGCAACTTGAAGAAGGTGGGGAGCGGAGATGAGGCTCGAACTGCCAATCTAGAGGAGAAGACTTGTCTTCGTTATCTGTTCCTCGAATGGAATTACACTGGTAGTGGTGCTCGTAACGTAGCAGCAGATGGCGTGTTGGAAGGGTTACGTCCACCTCCCTCCCTCGTTGACTTATATATACAGTGTTATCCAGGCCAAACATTTCCAAGTTGGATGGGTGATGGGGGCGCCGCCTTTGGCCACCTTCGAAGTGTGGAACTCTGGAACTGCAAGAACTGCAACCAACTGCCGCCTCTTGGTCAGCTGCCAAGCCTCGAAATTCTATACATTGCAGGACTGGATGGAGTGGAGAGAGTCGGGAGGGAATTCTTCGGTGGCCCATCACCCACCTTCCCCTGCTTGAAGTACCTTACTTTCCAAGGCATGAGGAATTGGTCCGGGTGGGAAGGCGAAGAAGGAGGCGCCGAGTCACCGATCATGCCAGCACTGGAAATATTGGAATTCATTGACTGCCCCAAGCTGGAGGCGATGCCCCCAATCTTCACCACCTCCCTCCGCAGGCTCACCATAGACGACAGCAGACCTGTACTACATCATAGTAGCTTTCTCCAATTCCTTCCTCTTCCTCTCTACGAGACTATTGCCATAATTGGCAATCATTGGAAAGCCAAATCAACGGAGGACGCTGATGAACCCTTGATTTGTGTTGTTATTGGTGAGAAAGCGACGGAGCTTCCTGGCAGCCTCCTCCTCCACCACACTGCCCTGCGAATGCTCATACTTGCCCATCTCCCCCGCTTGAGGTCTCTCCCTGAGGATCTCACGCAACTCACGGATTTACAACAACTGATCATCCGGAAGTGCCCCGAGCTAAGTGGGAGGTGCCGGGTTGGGGGAGCTCTGGCCCGAAATCGCGCACATCCCTCACATTCGAATTGATAAAGAAGACATTCAAATTGACGGACGACATTCAAAGTGATTGCGACGGATGTTGGTTTAGTTCTGGTAGCTTATCTTCCGCATAGTTTATTTGGCCATGTAATTTAAGGTTGGAGTTATCTTCGACATAGTTTAAAATTTTGGGCTCGGATTAAACCGAGTAAGTGTCAACTTAAAGTTAACTCGGAGTCATAAAGATTATTATTTAAATAATAATAATAATTTTTAAAAAGAATTGAAAGTGGCTAACCATTTTAAAAAATATCGATATCCTTAATTTTTTCTCATCTTTACAAATTTTGCTTCTAAAAGTTAACCAACTTAAAAAAAATTGCATGGTATCGAAGGAAAAGAGTTGAACTTGATCCGCCACAGGCCATGGCAAATAAGTATTAATTGCATTTATTCCCTAAGAGAAATAATTTATTTCCTACTTGTTCTCGTACTAAGACATAAAATTCAACTCTTAGTAAAATGTTTAATTAATTAGATTAAAAAATGTTGACTTATTAAAATAAAAATGGTTTTGTCTAAATCTTAGGTTGCAAAGATTTAAATTACTATTTATGAGGCTGAGCCGCTGAGGTTAGAGACTAACTGTTATTTTCAAGTATTATTATCGTGACACCATGATGGGTGGCAGTCCAAGTTCAACAGAGCACTTGTTAGGTACTCAATTATCTGCCTCGTGATCATGATATATGGAACCCATAAACTAGTTTAAGCACAAATTTGAGACAAACAAATAAGATCAACTTGACCCCATTAATTAATTATGTTAATCATATTCAAATCCCCATACAACCAGTTCTCTGTTCTTTAATTTTTCGAATAACCACGTTCTACATGAATGACGGACCACATTGAATGCATTTTCGTATTAATCCTTTCAAGCATCGATCTTGCAAGACTGTCCAACAGCCGATTCCATTCTCTCGTACCAGGCTGCACGTTCATCTGTAATGTGATGCTTCTTCTTCAGCTTCTTTGACCCAAAATACATGGCTGCTGCTACAGCATACTTCACACTCATCCTCTCCATGAGGCTAAAATAGCCTAAATTTTTAATTTGTCAATGAATTCAATGAAAACTTAGAAGAACAAACCTCAAAAAAGGAGCGCAGAGTATATATCTTTAGATCACTATGCTTCTTAACAGGGTATGTCATATTCAAATCATGTGGCACACAACACTTGGATCACTATGCTCTGGTAATAGTGATTAGTCCCACCATAAATAAGTTTTCCACTCATTTCCTATAGAAGACCCAATAAAGGGCAATAAACCAAAGCATGGGATTATTGAATCTAGACGTAGGATGACATAATATTATAAAACCTCCTCAAGGAAACAAAATATATTTTCCCAATCGCTACATTTAAAAGTGGAGCTGTCTCAAAAGGAAACAAAATATATTTTCCCAATCGCTACAATTAAAAGTGGAGCTGTCTCAAAAGTAAAACTTGACAGATAAAATGCTGATCAAGACACAATATTCCAAGTTTCACTGCCACTGTCCTTGTTAAGCTAGCAAACACAAAACATATGGATTGCAGATTAAGTAAAGATTAAAAGAAAAAAACGAAAAATCTGAATACCAGAAACAACTCCCCTCAAGCTGGTTTGTACATGTACTGATAGATTAGATAGCAGCTGTTATCTACTGATAGAATGGACAAGTTACAGTCACTTTGTCATAAAGATCAATTGTTGATGGCATATTCTATTGGATTATTGGAGTTGATGTTGATTGTTGGTTGGTGTGCAGAATGCAGTGGAGAGGCCACCATGGTTTGTGGGGAGATGGCCAGGGGCATACGCCATCAATGCATTTGTGGTGGTGTGGGGTTTGGTGGTGGGATTTGGGTTTGGAGGATGGGCTTCTTTAACCAACTTTGTGCATCAAGTGGACACATTTGGTCTCTTCACCAAGTGCTACCAGTGCCCAACTCCTCACCCTCCTCTTGTTCAGAACTCTACTGCTCCTTTCCCTCCCTCTCCTTCTCCTTATGCTTCCCACCCCCAGATGCACCATCTCCACAGCCCTTGAAGCTCTTGAAGTTGGTGTTCCATTGAGCAAGTGGGAGGAGGAGTTGTCCAAAGCTGTGAAGGCAGCTTGATCTGTTCAAGAAAAGAAAGAAAAACAAAAGGGAGAGTTTTGACAATATTAGGCATCTTTCTTATGATGTTTTCAATGCCTCTTTAGGAGTTGTGGCTTATTGTTGTAGTGAGCTTGGAAGCAATGATTGAGTGTTCTGTATGTTTACATTCTCATGCGCCAAAAGGTGTACAACAAGTCTTCATCAGTTGTTCTTTCTGAATCATCTTGTAGAGCTTGAAAAAGAGGATTTAGCGATTGGTTTATATATGTTATAAGTACATAAATCCTCCTCTTAGATTTTGGCGATCATTGCACCTTATTCTTTTGGTGGTCACTGTTTGTTGTTTTCCTTTTTGTACTGTATCAAAACCTCGACCAAGTAGCTAATGAAAGCGTCCCCCATCACCATAAAATAGTATGGCAATTCAGTCTTATTATTCATCTTAGCTCCCGGACCACGTCCTAAACAATGGAACAAGGAACAAAAACTTAATATTTTCTGATATCTACATTAACCATATTGTTAGGTTGAAAACGCAGCTTCAGACGCCAATGCAGAAAGGAATGCTTCTCTAGCTTCATGGCTAAGGGATCCTGCATTGCCACGACATGGAGTAGATCCATTACACCATTCGAAAAAGTACAGCCCACATACCAATCGATGTAATATAAATATTTTTAAAGAAAGGGGTATGAAGAAAATAATTACTTTCTATTGCTGATTTTGTGAATAATGGAAATCCTTGCTCAAGTCCAATTATAAATATTTTTTGACTTTTGCAACACTCAAGTATAAGCTCTTTCCAAAGTTGAATTTGTTTCTCTCTCGTTTCCCTTACTGGTTGCAAACTGTAAGGAAAATAGGAACTCATACAAAAAACAAGAAGTGTGGAAGGAGAATCTGAGACATGAAAATGTATTGTTGGTTCCTTCCTAATCAAGGATGGTACGAATCTATTTTTGTAAAAAAAATAAAAGGGGCAAAAAGAATTCTTACGTAAAATGTGGGGCGTAGTTAAAGAACTGCGACAATTTAAAATCCCCTAAGTTCTGCAGTTTACTCTCCTAGTGACTCCTTCGGTCAAATGCGTCTCTGCAATTATATAATTGACAACATTACATACAGAATAGACCAGTTAAGAACTCCAGCTTTTCAAAGTAATAGCCAAATATGAATAAACTGGGAGAATGCACTGCCCGACAAAAGATTAAAAACCATGTTTCAGTAAATGGCAACATTTCTTAAAAGTGCTTTTCAGCAGAAAGTCGAATATGCTATTTTTTCTTCAATTTAAGGCTTGAACTGATAGCCCTCTCAGTCAAGCTAATTAACCACAACAGTCTAGGATCAATACAAGCATCAATGACAAAGTAGGATTGACAATCAGTTTATCACATCTCATTCCCTCAATAGAACCAGACGTCGATAAATTGAGTAATAAACTTTAAAACAAGGATTCGAATCTCTCATTGACCACATACATACATGTGTGAAAAAAGCATTTTTTGAGGCTAAATCGAACTTGAAAGGTGTAATCATATGATCAAAATATTATCCATAATGTGGTGCTAAACTCATATTACCAGTATGAGACTTGACAGCAACAAGATTATGAGCAAACGTAAGACTGATTACAACCATTCTGACTGAGATAAGCACTGTACCCAGCTTCCAATGCAAGTTATAACTACAACATATGTTCTAAATCTTCAACTCTAAGCATAAATTGGTCTAATTTCAATGACATTTAACCCCTTTTATAACACAGTTTGTGCTAATACACCCAATTACCAAGCTATAACTCTCTAGTTTTCCTATTCTACGCCCTGTCCAATCCACCGACTGCAAAACGTCTCAATCACTGCCCATCCACGCTCCATTTCCAGCATGCTTGAAACTCCAAAAGCCAACAAGATGGACACAACCTTGTTAATTGATTTTACAGAACACTTATTAAAACTATGTTCATAAATATATATATGTGGTACCAATCTCATGCTTTGTATCATACACCGTTTTTTGTTCCTTGATGAACCAAACCCATATTAGAATTTGCTTGATACACATTACGAGGCATTAAAAGAAAAGGCAACTATGTGCATCGATGTCTACGCACAAAAATATAACACACTTATCACAAAGACCCAGGTCAAAACAGCCTCAAAACAAAGCTCAATTCGATGTCACATGTAATACCATGCGAACCTTCCTTGTTATTTCGTTCCACTATGGTTTGGAAGAAGTAGTTTTCTCCATGAGCAATGCAGTTGGAAGTGGTGAGACCCAGCTCACCAATCAACCTAATGGACAGTGTTCTAGAAAGAAAGAACAAGTAGCCAATTCCATCCAAACATGTAGCAGCAGACGTGTTGTATTGTGTGAGCATTAGTTTTTTGTATTCAATTATATTATATATATATATATATATATATATATATCTAATGATTCTTACATAAATATTTTTTTAAAAAACTATTTTTTGTTACTAAAATTGGGGGATAGCAAGACTTGTTCAATCATGTGGTAATGTTTGCCCACAAACATTTGACCGAGAGTGATCATGTGGTCAAGTTAGGTCGCCTGATCGTTTCTCATGGCAGGTAGTATCTGAATTGTTGTCAAGACCCAGTGTGAGAAATAGAACTGCTACTAGATTCAGGAAAAAATGATGGCAATAACGAAACTTGGTGATATTAAAGCCGAAGGAGAGAACAGAACCAACAATGTGCCAAGGGAGGTAGAGAACAGAACCAACAATGTCCGTTAGTTCTCAAGTTCTTTACTCACTAATTGCAATGGGTGTTGCTTTTAACTTACAGCACAACTAACAAAATCTCCTAAAAAAGAATCGGGTAGACCTAGAAGAAAGGTTACTAGTAGACAAGGTATGCAACACACAATCACTGTGATTGATCCAGAAATGAACAAATAATACGCCAGTATCCATGTTACACGAGTACACAAAGCTGTTTCCCGCATGCAAACCCAAATTCAATGCATATATATAAGACCACATACCACACAAATTACACGAAAAGCCAAATCCAAAGCAAATAACACAATGAAAATAAGTATCACCCTCTTATAAAATACTAAATTATATACTCTTGAAGAAAATTTAACAAGAGAATTATTAGAATAGAAACATGTAGCAAAAAGAAGGGAGTTTATAATTAAGACCAAAGACACAAAAGCCAATTTCAATCCCCTCAAATCGATCAGCCAACAAAGCAAATGCGGTGCTCACAAAATTGGAGATGAAACATGCTAGAAGTTATTGAGTGGGGCGTCTAGGAAGATCGGCTCAAAATTTGCTCCCTAGACATTCTTACATACATTTTTTTAAAAAAACTTTTTGTTACTAGAAAATTGGAGGATAGCAAGACTTGTTCAATCAGTATAGTAATGTTTGCCCACAAACATTTGACCGAGAGTGATGGGAAGCTTGGCCATATCCCAAAGAAAGAATAAAGAAAGAAGCAGCTTCTCCACAATTATTGACATGTACAGATTGAAATGTGGGAGAGATGAGCCAGCCATGAAGATGCTAAAATTATTCTATCGCCATATTTTATTCCCTAAAACATTATAATCACCGGTTTTCCACGATGACTTGGGCAACATTTTGGCCGACCCATGTGCGCGAGGCAGACAAGAGGACACGATGATGATAAGATGAAGAAAAGAAAAGATGAAATCTTGTTTTTTCCGCCTACTTTTCAATAATTTCCACCTCCAAACAGATAAAAAAATTAATGAAGCAATTGCGAAAAATCAAGGGCTTGTCATCATTACATTCTTGTCGGAAAGTAGGCCTCCACCGGAATCAACCTGAAGAATATATTTCCCCTCTTCTAAGTATTATTGTATCAGCCATCACCTCTTCTCTCAACACCTTCTCGATCACCACCAGTCGAATTAGCTCCCAAATCATGGCGGAGGCAATCATTACGTTGGTAGTAGACAACCTCGTCAAGGTGGCAGCAACTGAAATTGCGTCGCTGTTGGGTCTCACGAAAGAGCTGGATAATCTTTCCAGTGAATTCGACGCTATCAAGAACGTGCTTCAAGATGCTGAGACGAGGCAGATCAGTGAGGAATCCGTGAGGGGCTGGCTGCAAAAGCTCAAGCGCGTAGCATACGACCTCGATGACCTGCTAGAGGAGTGGATAATATGCTTTGGAGATCATCAAGTAAGAAATTCCTCGTGTTCTAATTTGACCTCTCTTATAAAGCATCCATTCCGGCACCTTAAATACCGTAAAAGAGTTGATGAAATTAAAAGTAGGTTGGAACAAATAGCAAGAGAAAAGGAAAGGTATCGGTTTAGTGATGATACCCGTGTAAGAAGAATGAGGGAGGAGAGAAGAACCGATTCTTGGGTAGATCAAACTAGTGTGATTGGTCGAGATGAAGATAAGAAAACCTTGGTCACTAAACTTATAAGCGAAGAAGGATCCGTGACTTGTGGAAGCGGATCAGATAAGGTCCCTACCATATTCATATTGGGTATGGGTGGCTTGGGGAAAACAACTCTAGCTAAATCTGTATTCAATGATGAAAGAGTCAAAGAGCACTTTGATAAGCGAATGTGGGTGTGTGTTGGAGAGGTCTTTGATGGGGAAGACATTATGAAAAGTATGATTGAGAGTTGGGGCGAAAGTGTTAAGCCATCACTGGCGGGAACAACTTGCAGAAATGCTAAAAGATAGACTATACCTTTTGATTCTGGATGATGTATGGAACGAAAACTATGAAAAATGGGAGCCATTGCTGGGGATCCTAAATCAAGGGGCAAAGGATAGTAGAATAGTTATCACCACCCGAAATACAGGAGTCGTAACTAAGATTGGAAGTGCTTACACACATGAATTGAAGGGCTTAAATGAAGATGAATGCTTGTTAATTTTTAAGAAGGTAGTTGTTGAGCAGGGGATGGAGGAAGAGTACGAACCTTTAATGGATATTGGCAGAGAAATCGTGGGAAAATGTGGTGGTCTGCCTTTGGCGGTGAAAACCGTAGCGAGTGCCGATTAGAGGTAGAAGACCGACAAGAGAACAATGGGAAATGGTCCGAAACAGTAAAATATGGGATTTGCCACAATCTGATGAAGGCATTTTGCCTGCCTTGATGTTGAGCTACACAGAGTTAACCCCACAACTAAAGAATTGCTTCGGCTATTGCTCTATTTTTGAGAAAGATACTTTACTGGAAAAAGATGAGTTGATAAGGTTGTGGGTGTCTCAAGGCTATATTGTGGTAAATGATGGGCGAAGAGAGGAAGAAGAAGTTGGAGAAGAATGTTTCAAGGAGCTATTGGCTCGTTCTATGTTCCAGGAGCCGGAAAGAGATGACGATGGCACCCTAAGGAGATGCAAGATGCACAATCTTGTACATGACCTTGCTCAATGGGTGACCAAAGAAGAGTGTCGCATCATAGTTTCATCAGGAAATTACGATGCAAACAATAATAATAATGCCTTGAGCCGGCTTGCCGGTGCTCGCCACTGTGTAGTAAGAGGAGTGTCAATAAGGGACATCAATTTAGCCGGAGCTGAAAATTTGCGGACTCTCATTTTTCACCGCTATGGACCAACTCCAGAGCCAATTGATACTAGTACTCAAGTCGTTGAAGAGCGTTAGGGTGCTGAAATTAAGAAATTTTAGTGTCGGTCGTCATTCATGGAAGCACCTTGGGAAGCTAGTACACTTGAGGCATCTGGATTTGAGGGGCACTGCATTGAAGCAACTACCTGCTGCGTCAATAGGGAAATTGAAGGAGCTCATATACTTGGACTTGTCGTTCACAGATATAGAGACTTTGCCAAAAAACATTGGTACCCTTTCAAGTTTGAGACAATTGAATGTTAAAGGCTGCTCAGGTTTAGAGGAATTGCCAGAGGGGATCCTTGAAATGACCAGTTTAAGACGATTGAATATTGAAGGGTGTTGGGGATTGAAAAAGTTACCAAATGGAATTGGGAGGCGAAAGGATGTGGTGGTGACATTAGACACATTCTGGGTAGAGGAAGCTGGTGGAGATGAAGGAGGAGGATGCAGTCGCAGCAACATCGTAGAGCTGGCAGTTGTGAATGTGCAGAATATCAGAGCGGAATATCTCCATATATGCAACTTGAAGGAGGTGGGGAGCCGAGATGAGGCTCGAACTGCCAAGCTAGAGGAGAAGACTAGTCTTCGTTCTTTGGATCTGTCCTGGAATGAGATGGGCGATGTTATTGCACCAGCAGCAGATGGCGTGTTGGAAGGGTTACGTCCCCCTCCCCACCTCTTAACCTTACGAATAGAGGATTATCCAGGCCAAACATTTCCAAGTTGGATGGCTGATGGGGGCACCGCCTTTCGCCGCCTTCGAGAAGTGGAACTCCTGTACTGCAAGAACTGCACCCAACTGCCGCCTCTTGGTCAGCTGCCAAGCCTCGAAAATCTATACATTGCAGGACTGGATGGAGTGGAGAGAGTCGGGAGGGAATTCTTCGGTGGCCCATCACCCACCTTCCCCTGCTTGAAGTACCTTACTTTCCAACGCATGAGGAATTGGTCGGAGTGGGTGGCGTTGTCCCCCATCAGCAGTGAAGGCGAAGAAGGAGGCGCCGAGTCACCCATCATGCCAGCACTCGAAAGATTGGAATTCATTGACTGCCCCAAGCTGGAGGCGATGCCCCCAATCTTCACCACCTCCCTCCTCAGGTTCAGCATAGACTACAACAGTCCTATGCTATATCATAGGAGCTATCTCCAATTCCTCATCAGTGCGAGACTATTGCCATAGCAGTTTAATGAATGCCATGCTATCTATGCCGCGCTATTGCTCTCCATCCATCCCACGCCTGGGTATAATTTGTTTATTCGTCTCCTCTTCTTTTCTTTTGTCAACTCCATGCTTCGTCGTCATCTTATGTATCTTTGATAATATGCTGCTTTCATTGCCACTTCGCTTTCTCCAGATGTAGGTGAACATGTTAGTTCGTGAAATTGCTTGCTTCTTATATATTTGTGATAAGCTTGCAGATCAACTCTGTGTTAAACATGATTATTGTTAGTTTAATCCCTTCATTTGGACTACTTTGTTTTATTTTAGTAAGAGTGTCTACTTATTTTGTCAACACCTGAGTGTAGCAGAGGAGAGGGACCAGGGGTGGTGGGGGAGGGCCGGGGGCTGGGGGAGGGTGTGGGGCAGCGTCACGGGGCGGTTGGGGGAGGGCCCGGGGATGCTGGGGGCAGAGGGGCGCAAGCAGGGTGTCACGGAGGGCGCCGGGGGATGGGTGGCAGGGGCTGTCCGGGGGCGACGTTGGCGGGGGTGGTGGTGGGAGGGCTGGGGAGAGCATGGGAGAGGGCAAGGGGCCGCGGGCGGTTGGTGGAGGCCCCGAGCTGTGACGGGGGCTGTGGGAGGGCTGAGCAGGGTGTCGCGGAGGGCACAGGGGATGGGTCTATAAGAATGAAAATTACTATTATATAAGTACTATTCCAACCTCTTCAATTGAACTTCACTTCCATAACAGGAGGAGATCTTATTCGGCCCAAAACTCAAAAGAGCATGAAGTTATTTTCGCTGGACACCAGACACGGCATCATCAAATTATTGCAGTCACTGCTAGATCTCTAGTAGAGACAAACATAAGAAGTATACTTCATCCCCATACAACCACCACTTTGTTCTTTAATTTTTGCGACATAACTACATATCTGACATGAATGACGTACCACATTGAATGCCAGCTCGTAATTCCTTTCAAGCAGTCGATCCTGCAAGATCTGTGCCAACGAGGCCGATTTCATGTCTCGTCGGTACCATACAGGCTGCACGTTCATCTGTAATGCTATGCTTCTTCTTCAGCTTCTTTGACACAAAATACATGGCTGCTGCTACAGCATACTTCACACTCATCCTCTCCATGAGGCTAAAATAGCTTAAAATTTTAATTTGTCAATGAATTCAATGAAAACTTTGAAGCACAAAGCTCAAAAGGAGCTCAAAGTAATAACTCTGGAAAAGAGTTATTATTATTTGCATTTTATATTGAGTTTTTGTCATGTTTCGAGTTGTTTATATATCAATTTTATTAGTTTAGAAGTTTATTAGATATTATTAATAATGCGAGAAATTATTGTGATTTTGCTGTAAAAAGTGCTAATTAATGCTGTTCTAACAGGGTATAAGAGTTAGAAGACGATCCTTAGCCAACTAATGGGAGTTTGTAGCAACTACTTTAAGGATAAGCGAGATCTTCTTAGAGATAAGCGTGATCTTCATGAAAATATGCTGTAAAGATCTTTGGAGATAAGGATATCCTTGGACGTTAGGGATAAGCATGATCTTCGTAAGATATTCTTAATTATCTTTAGAGTTGTGGATAAACACGGAGAAGTTCTATATAAGGGGACGTCCTTTTGTGAAAAAAGAAGAGAACAACATTAGACGGCTAAGAGACGACACGAAAGACAAGAGAAGGAAGACGAAGAATTTGGATCAGAAGAAGAAGACGCTTTCTCCAAAAGAGTTTTTCTTTATTTTGATTTACTTTTCTTTGTAATTAAACGATGTCTTTCATATCACAAATGAATTTCTTGTGTTTAATCGAAAACTTTATGGAGTAATTCTTTTCTAGGATTTTCAATAACAACTAGTGCATGGATTAATAAAAGTTATTAATTTTTATCTATGTGATTATGATGTTGGATTATCTATTTTATTCTATGCATTAATGCTATCATTAGCCTGATCACCTATTGATTGATCTAGAGATTTGATCTTGTCTAGAGATAGAAAGATTAAATTTGTCAATGAATAAAATAGCCTTTGTTCATCTATTTTAGGTGATTCACATATGAGATAGAGATATACTCATATGTCTTGGGTAACTGTTAAGGGCAAAACTTAAAGTATCATTTTGCATACACAATTTCATAGAGATATAGGAGTTGGGTGCGAGTGATAAGTTTATGGTGAATCTAAGAGATGTCATAAATAATTAATTCCCGTGGTTAATAATCCAAATATACAATTCATAGGTAAAAGTTATAACTTTAATCATATAAAGCACTAGGTGATATTGAAAATCCTAGGTTTGTCGTCTTGAGGTTAGTATTTGATTTAAATATTGCATTTTAGATTAGTTTAGTTTTAGTTTATAATTAAATCACTCTTTGAATTTTTCTTTCAATTAAGTATAATTAATTAAATTAATTTTGGTCACTGAAAATTTCTAGTAATAATTCCTCGTGGGACGATACTTTCTTATCATTTTATTACTTGATTCGGCACGTGCACTTGCGTTATAACTTTCACATCACAGAGTATATATCTTAGATCACTATGCTTCTCAACAGGGTATGTCATATTCAAATCATGTGCCACACAGCACTTGGATCAAACAATGACATAATGGATGAAGAATACTTTTTTCTGCATAGAGGACTTCGAGAAGACGTCAAAAAGACTATCCATTGCTTGTAATGTAGTCAAATGCTTCTAGGGCTTCTTATTAGAGTTAGTAAAAGTATAGGCCCCGTCATCACACACACCTTATCCCATCCAGCAAGCAATTGGGAGCATATATTTTGTTCAACCAATAAATCACGTCTCACATCAAATCAGTTGATAGAAACCATGCAATAACAATGAGTATATTTCCCCTCCTCTGAAAAAACAAAGAGGCACATGGAATCAACCTAAAGAATATATTTCCCTCTTCTAAGTATTATTGTATCAGCCATCACCTCTTCTCTCAACACCTTCTACCGACCACCATCCAGTGGAATTAGCTCCCAAATCATGGCGGAGGCAATCATTACCTTGGTAGTAGACAACCTCGTCAAGGTGGCAGCAACTGAAATTGCGTCGCTGTTGGGTCTCACGAAAGAGCTGGACAATCTTTCCAGTGAATTCTCCGCTATCAAGAACGTGCTTCAAGATGCTGAGACGAGGCAGATCAGTGAGGAATCCGTGAGGGGCTGGCTGCAAAAGCTCAAGCGCGTAGCATACGACCTCGATGACCTGCTAGAGGAGTGGATAATATGCTTTGGAGATCATCAAGTAAGAAATTCCTCGTCTTCTAATTTGACCTCTCTTATAAAGCATCCATTCCGGCACCTTAAATACCGTAAAAGAGTTGATGAAATTAAAAGTAGGTTGGAACAAATAGCAAGAGAAAAGGAAAATTATCAGTTTAGAGATTCTTGGGTAGATCAAACTAGTGTAAGAAGAATGTGGGAGAAGAGAGAAACAGATTCTTGGGTAGATCAAACTAGTGTGATTGGTCGAGATGAAGATAAGAAAACCTTGGTCACTAAACTTATAAGCGAAGAAGGATCCGTGACTTGTGGAAGCAGATCAGATAAGGTCCCTACCATATTCATATTGGGTATGGGTGGCTTGGGGAAAACAACTCTAGCTAAATCTGTATTTCATGATGAAAAAGTCGAAGAGAAATTTGGTGATAAGCGAATCTGGGTGTGTGTTGGAGAGGTCTTTGATGGGGAAGTCATTATGAAAAGTATGATTGAGAGTATGAAAAAGAAGATTGAGAGTTGGGGCGAAAGTGTTAAGCCATCACTGCGGGAACAACTTGCAGAAATGCTAAAAGATAAACGATACCTTTTGATTCTGGATGATGTATGGAACGAAAACTATGAAAAATGGGAGCCATTGCAGGAGATTCTAAATCAAGGGGCAAAGGATAGTAGAATTGTTATCACCACCCGAAATACAGGAGTCGTAGCTAAGATTAGAAGTGCTTACACACATGAATTGAAGGGCTTAAATGAAGATGAATGCTTGTCAATTTTTAAGAAGGTAGTTGTTGAGCAGGGGAAGGAGGAAGAGTACGAACCTTTAATGGATATTGGCAGAGAAATCGTGGGAAAATGTGGTGGTCTGCCTTTGGCGGTGAAAACCGTAGCGAGTGCCGTTAGAGGTAGACGATTGACAAGAGAACAATGGGAAATGGTCCAAAACAGTAAAATATGGGATTTGAAAGAATCTGATGAAAGGCATTTTGCCTGCCTTGATGTTGAGCTACACAGAGTTAACCCCACAACTAAAGAATTGCTTCGGCTATTGCTCTATTTTCGAGAAAGATACTTTACTGGAAAAAGATGAGTTGGTAAGGTTGTGGGTGTCTCAAGGCTATATTGTCGTAAATGATGGGCGAAGAGAGGAAGAAGTTGGAGAAGAATGTTTCGAGGAGCTATTGGCTCGTTCAATGTTCCAGGAGCCGGAAATAGATGACGATGGCACCATAAGGAGATGCAAGATGCACGATCTTGTACACGACCTTGCTCAAGGGGTGACCAAAGAAGAGTGTCGCATCATAGGAAATGACGATGCAAACAATAATAATAATGCCTTAAGCCAGCTTGCCGGTGTTCGCCACTGTGCAATAAGAAGAAAACTGTCAACAGGGGACATCAATTTAGCCGGAGTTGAAAATTTGCGGACTCTCATTTATTCGCCTGATGGTGAAGTAACTCTGGAGCCAATTGATCTAGTAAAGTTGTTGAAGAGCGTTAGGGTGCTGAACTTAAGAAATTGTAGGGTCCGTCCTCATTCATGGAAGCACCTTGGGAAGCTAGTACACTTGAGGCATCTGGATTTGAGGCGATCTGGATTTGACGCAACTACGTGCTGCGTCAATAGCGAAATTGAAGGAGCTCACATACTTGTGCTTGTCGGACAATGATATAAAGACTTTGCCGGAAAACATTGGTACCCTTTCAAGTTTGAGACAATTGAATGTTAGTAGAGTGTACTTCGTTAGTGAACTTGCCCAAAACAATTGTTTCCCTGCCACATCTGCAGGTAATCAACTTGAAATATTGCTCTGGTTTAAAGGAATTGCCGGAATTGAAGGACCTTTTGAGTTTGAGAGAATTAAATGTTGAAGGGTGTCGTTCGTTAGTGAACTTGCCCAAAACAATTGTTTCCCTTCCACATCTGCAGGTAATCAACCTGGGAGAGTGCTCTGATTTAGAGGAATTGCCAGAGGGGATCCTTGAAATGGCCAGTTTAAGACGATTGAATGTTGAAAGGTGTTGGGAGATTGAAAAAGGTACCAATTCCGAGGCGAAAGGATGTGGTGGTGAGATTAAACAGATTCCCGGTAGAAGAAGCTGGTGGAGATGAAGGAGGAGGATGCAGTCGCAGCAACATCGGAGAGCTGGCAGTTGTGAATATCAGAGCGGAATATCTCAACATATATCAACTTGAAGGAGGTGGGGAGCAGAGATGAGGCTCGAACTGCCAATCTAGAGGAGAGGACTAGTCTTCGTAGATTGGACCTTTACTGGAATGACGCTCGTAGTGGTGCTCGTAACGTCACTCACGTAGCAGCAGATGGCGTGTTGGAAGGGTTATGTCCACCTCCCTCCCTCCTAACTCTACGAATACATACTTATCCAGGCCAAACATTTCCAAGTGGTTCAATTTGGTGAGATTAAACAAACCTAACTCCTTTAACTCATTTTATTCATCTTTTTCACTGCAATCGGGTTCAATTTGGACGTTGAAGAAGTGGTTTAATGAATGCCATGCCATCTATGCCACGCTATTGCTCTCCATCCATCCCGCGCCTGGGTATAATTTGTTTATTCATCTCCTCTTCGTTTCTTTTGTCAGCTCCATGCTTCGTCGTCATCTTATGTATCTTTGATAATATACTGCTTTCATTGCCACTTCGCTTTCATATTAGTTCGTGAAATTGCTTGCTTCTTATATATTTGTGACAAGCTTGCCGATCAACTCTGTGTTGTTAAAACTTATTTTTGTTAGTTTAATCCCTTCCTTTGGACTACTTTGTTTTATTTTAGTAAGAGTGTCTTCTTATTTTGTGAACCACCTGAGTGTTTCCTGTAGGACTTCACACACACCAAACATTAGTCTGTTTCCTACAAAAGCACTTCTAACATAACAGCAGCTGTGTTATTCCATTTTCATTTATTCATGAGCTTCGAGATAAATATAGATGATGAGTTCATGATTTTATTTTATTTTCCTCATTAGCAAGTTCCCAATTAGTTATCGGAAAATTAATTCTACCATTCTTTAGATTCCGTGAATAATTTGCGTTTTCGAATAGAAATAATGCCATCTGAAGTGGCACATACATGCCTTACAAATCAATATATAAAAAATATAAGCATATAACGAAAGGTAAAGTCAGGTAACTCGCCACTGAAAATGCTGAAACTTAAAGATGCTCAACAACTTTACCAATACGTTATGTTCAAATGAAAAGGTTTCTTACTAACTTCGCTTTATATCTAATAACAGTTCCCGCTCGAGTTGGGTCTACAAAATGAGAATTACTATTATACAACCTATTCAATTGAACTTTACTTCCATAACAAAAGAGATCTTATTCCCCAAAACTCAAAAGAGCATGAAGTTATTTTTGCTTGACACCAGATACGGCGATCAAAGTTACAGTCCTGCTAATTTAAAAGACAAACATAAAAAGTATCTTCATCCTCATACAAGCACCTCTCTGCTCTTTAATTTTTTGAATAACCAGGTTCTACATGAATGACGGACCATCTCGTATTAATCCTTTCAAGCATCGATCCTGCAAGACTGTCCAACAGCCGATCCCATTCTCTCGTTCCAGGCTGCACTTTCATCTGTAATGTTATGCTTCTTCTTCAGCTTCTTTTACACAAAGTCCATGGCTGCTGCTACAGCATACTTCACACTCATCCTCTCCATGAGGCTAAAATAGCCGAAAATTTTAATTTGTCAATGAATTCAATGAAAACTTAGAAGAACAAAGCTCAAAAAAGGAGCGCAGAGTATATATCTTTAGATCACTATGCTCCTGAACAGGGTATGTCATATTCAAATCATGTGGCACACAACACTTGGATCAAACAATGACATAATGGATGAAGAATATTTTTTCTGCATAGAGAACTTCGAGAAGACGTCAAAATGACTATCCATTGCTTGTAATGTAGTCAAATGCTTCTAGGCTTTAGATGTATTCCGGTATATATTTGGTGACAGAACGTGAACCAAATGATCATCAACCCACCTACAAAATAACAGGGTGTCTGATAAACCACTTAAACAATATTTGAATTCAGTTCGTGATATTCTACTTCTAGCAAATTGGAAAACTCTTAAAACCCAACACTAAAAACTCTTTCAAATATTAGGAAAATCTATAAAGTGGCAATCAGTTCGCAAAACATACACCATTCCCATTGAAGAAAAAAGCAAACAACTAGAGATTTTATCACTTGCACGTGTGTGTCCGATATAAGTATATTTGACGAATCCACATATTACATTTTAACTTATAACAGTTAGTAAAAGTATAGGCCTCGTCATCACACACACCTTATCCCAACCAGCAAGCAATCAGGAGCATATACTTTGATCAACCAATTAACAATGAGAAGTGCTCTATGCCAACTGACTTTCCTGAAGAAACACTCCAAAGAGAAACAAACTAGATGAAAGTGAACGAAACAAGGTACAATAACCGGTTGACTAAACATACGCTCACAAATACATACTTTCGCCCCTTCATCTCCTCCTCATCTTTCAAATCTGATTGATCTGGATGGATTTTGCAGCCCATTTTGTCAATTACGTCTGTCAATCATTCCAAGGTTAAAACAGAAACATGAATAGCATAAAAATATGCAAACACATAGATGATTAATAAGTGTACGTGCATTACACCTGATGAATCAACAAGTTGTTCACCATCCACATTCAGTATTAGCACTTTCTTATAATCCGACCATTTAATCTCCTTTTTGCTAAGGGGTTGACCTCCACAACTTTGTATGGAATATCATAGTAGTACAAGAATGCTGAAAAACAATAGCATAAAAAGTAAACACAAAAATTCAGTTATTTCTGAATAAGAACACTATGTAGAATCAGTTAGTTTATGGTATGCAGAATTGATTGTTGCCGATACATATGACAATTACAAACGAAAAAGACAAGCACAATCAGAATATCATAATGCACCATCATTATATTATATCTAGCATGTAGCATGTTGCCAAGTTTTCACTAGTTCTCATCACCACCAAATCTAGAGTTCTATCATTTAGAAATTAACACATTTCATGGTTATACACTTTCACAAATACGCATCAATTTCAATCCTTTCAACAAGACTACACATGTAAGCTACAAAACCATTCACCTATTGAAATGAAATCCTCCAAGCTAATACCTTCCAAACAAGTCAAACACCAACAACTAAAGCCAAAAAGACACCAATTTTGAACAAGGAAATCACTTTTGAAGGTCAAATCTGGTAGATGAAATGCTTGTTAAGACATCCAATCCAAAGATCCTTATAACTATCATCGTTGCTCTAGCAAATGATTCACACAGGTTG
>JAURVB010012516.1:0-179192 GCA_033002965.1 Piper betle | reverse complement strand
TAAATTTAACTTTTCTATAAAAATATTTTACTATAAAATGAGAAAAAAAATTAAATATTACTAACACGTGAAAAAATAAGCATAATTACTAAAAAATAGGTAAATTTTCACTAATCAAAACATTATCTTGCAGGTTAGAATATATAAAAACCAAGCCTAACCAACCATTTTAAATTAAAACAAAATCAACCTAAAAATTTTTTAAATTTAAATAAAGATAGTCTATGGGCCACCCTAGTCAAGGCCAATACGCATGTGTGTGCTAAGACTTCATTAAGTTTGGATTCACTCGATGTTTGGTTCAATTTCATTCAAATTAAAGCTCGATTTAAATCAAACGAGCACGAACACACGAGCGTACCTTTGTTCGGTTCGACTCAAAACTTGATGATTTATATTCGATATATAGTATTTTATATAATTTTTTTATCGCCGTCTATATAAAATATAAAAAATTAATAAATATAATTACATAATAATGATAATTTTATATGATAATAAATTATTTTGCTTCCAAACAAATTATTTGACATAAAATTGAATTAAAATTAAATTATTTTAACCTTTATAATTAATTTTATTTTAAATTATCTAATATTTATATATTTATATATATATATATATATATATCATATGAATAATAATTACCTTAACTTGTATTTAATCCGAACCTTTTTGAACTAGATTCAAAATCAAAATAAATAATTTAAACTTAAACACGATTTGACTCGGTTGATGAGCGCTAGCTAGACAGGCGCAGGGCCAGCTTTGACTGGACTTGGACAGCGAAATAGCCGGATCTAATGGCACCTGGGTGACACCCGACGCACGACAGCCCAACCTAGCTTCGTCTTCGATTACCAACCGAATACTCTCACTCACCAACCGGCACTCAATGCCTGTCGCTTCTTATTTTACTTGTTCACATATTGAACTTTTTTCAAATTAGAGGTGGGTTTCAAACTTGGTGAACTCGGAAGGAATTAAATCAAACACAAATAAAACATGAACACTAAGAATAAATTTTCAAGCCGAATAGCTGTCAAAAAAACATATCTTTATATTAAACACATCTTGAGCTAAGTAGTTTGAAAACAAGAATCACGTAATATTCAACTCAGCTATAGCTCCCGCTTGTACATAGTTATTAAACAATCTAATAGAAACAGCATCTGAAAAATCCCAAGACAAAAAATTATGAAGTAAATTTTATAGCTATCATAAGAAGCTTAAATTACTCAGAAACCAAAAGCATTATACTGGTGACAAAATAAAGAACGATAATTATTTTCAAACAATGAGATGACAGATAATAATCCAACACAATAATAACCATGAAATTGCTTTATGTATATATAAACATGAAATGGGTTCAACCACATCAATTACGCATGAGTATAAACTACATTGACTAATTGTTTCCACTGTTTACTATGCAATAACTGCCTCTTACGATAGATGCAATTTGCTTGTTCATATAAAATACAAATATTCTCTCCATGATCTTCGCATTTTCTCCACTGAGTGGCCTATTCGTCACCCGGCCCATGCAAATAGGAGAAACTGGAACTCAGAAAACGGGATAGAGAGGCGTACTTAACTGTTAGATAGGAAAGGCATGACAGACATCGAAAGGGAGATTCACAGGGCTAGTACATAATAAGTTAATCTCTTCCACTTGGATCCTTGCGGCAGTTGGGAAGTGGGATTCAGATACTGGTACCCACATAGCATGTCCCTCACATCTCAATGACCATTCACTTAAACGAAGCTGAACGTCCTTAGAAGACTTCAATGCAAACTCCTGTCGAACTTACAAACCAGGCTGGATCAACCTTATATGAAGAGACTATAACTTACTCCAGCACAAATATCTTGAGTTCGCTGGTTCAGGAAAGAATGCCAATCCCTATTCTCCCAGTTCCGGTTAAAGCTTGTGGACAAAACTTGCTTTCTACATATCCAGTGTGCATGAATCATAAGAAGCTTGTTCCAAGGGACAGATCGTTTATTCTAGTCAGGATCTGAGCACGAGTTGTCCCAATTTGATGAGCGAACTCCAGTTACTCCTCCAATGACAAAAACATACATCTATAAAATGAAATAATTTTTTTAAAAAAAACCTTCACCATCAAGTGGTTACAAAATGCAGGGTTAGTTAAGAAAAACCATGCTTCAATTGTTATTTGCATGGGTTGGAGGTCAGGAAGGGACGAGGTACGAAGAAAGACAAGTCCAGTTTGAGAAAACATAAATGTTCCAGTCTTGCTATTAAAAACTTATGAATTTACAAGAAATACCTACTTCATGGAGGAGGGAAAACATGTGAAAATTTTGACATAAAAACATGGTGAGCACTTGAGAAAGTAGTCTGATGATTAACAGTGAAAAACAAAACTAACCTACATCAAGAAGTGGAGAGAATGCATGGCACAAAAGAGCTACAAGTATTGAGGCATAGAAGTATTACATATAAAAGCTAGCTACTATTATATCATAACAAAACACTATAGGACCAAATTCTAACGGGCCATTTCCAAGGAAGCTCATTTGGCATCTTTCGGAAACAGAACTTGCTGAACTCCTGATGTAGCTTCATGGCAAAGACCCCCGTATCCAGACAATGCAGAATAAAGACCATAAACCATGTCATTAAATTCCGAAAAAGAGAGAGACCAAAGTATGCTTGCAAACAGCACAGCAGAAGCTCAATTTAAAGGGAAGAAAAATGAGACACACACTCAATGTAAATTAAAAGAAAAAATTGTAAGAAGGTTCAACTTACTACTCAAGTAGCTCAAAATCAACTATATTGTCAGGGCCAGGTCGATGAGCTTTCCCATTAGCACGGAACTGTCTGTAAGCTTTGGATTAAGACCACACACACGAGGAACAGCATCCACCAGCTTCTTCTGAAGTGTTTGGAGCCTTCGGAATGTAAGTTCATCTACCAGCTTCTTCTTCTGAAGTGTTTGGAGCCTTCGGAATGTAAGTTCATCTAGTGGTGGAATGAACCCAAGACTGCCGTCCAATGTGCCAAAGACAAGGGCAAAGCGGTTGCTTATATCCGAAGGTGACTCTGTTGGGCCCTTTGGACCCCTAACCAAGTTCCGAAACCACTATTAGGCCTTCAAAAAGACTTTAAACAACCAAAGTAAACTCACAATACGTGTCATGGGTCTCTCTTACTCTAAAAACTAATTCAAGAAATAAGGCTTTCTCATTAGCCTATATACAAGTCACCAATAACTTCTACAATTGATGTGGGACAAACTCAACAAACTCTGTTGTACTACCGGAGAAACGAAAGCATAGGCAGTCACAAGAATTTTGTAATGTGCACTCCAGCGTGAAACTCGGCAATGGATAGAAGTTTTTGTCCTTCCCAATGCGTTTTTGGCTTATGGTAAAAGATCTGATAGATGAAATCACAATATCAAATAACCTAAACAACAGATCTAATCTGAGTCAAATAGGCATTCATTTCCAGCATCATCAATCATTGACTGAAATATTTACATTACAAATGGACATTGATGGGAAATTTCAAAAGGTTAAAACGACGGATATGTCTGCCAGAATGCCCACACGGGAAGGAGACCGAAATCCTCATGCACCCGCAAGTCTAGGATGCATAGCAACTTAATCTCAAAAACTTGATTCGTCAATGATGCATCACAAAATAAAATCCTAACACAAATTATCTTAATTTCATTTGACCAACATCAATTCCCAGAAACTTAAAATAACTTCACCTCAAGTAAAAAAGCAAAGCACTTGGGAAAGAAAAGGTAACTTCATAGGCACTTGTGTCAATTTTTCTATACACCAGCTCAAGGGCTTACCATCAAGGGATAATGCATGAAACAGTTAGTAAAGCCTTAAATTTTGCTTCACCTTGGTGGCTTCATCGGCCCACATCGGCCCCATTATCTTCATCTTCATTATTGGAAAGGGTTTCTGTCCACCATCACTATCCAACTCCTCGACCACCTATCTCCCATAGCTAATTGCTGCGGTGGTGTGTTCTTGAATAGTTATATGATACGGTGGTATGTTCTTGATTAGTAAATGTTGTCATTAATTAATGGATTGGTGTGGTGGTGTGTTCTTGATTAGTAATTGATTGTTTTCATAGCTTGGATTGTGGGTTATTGTAGTGTGTTGAACTATTTGGTTGTTTTCAGCTCTCTTGTTTTATTCAAAGGTGAAGTTTTGTTTGATCGTATTTAAAATCTGATTTTTGTCACTCTAAAAAAATTCTTTTTTTCTTTTTGTAAGGTCGGTTTCAACCAAAAGCACGTATAGTTTGGGTCAAAATATGATACAGTTCGGTTCCCAGAACCAAACAACAGTTCAGCAATTCTGTCTTACCGAATTAAGGTTGCTAATTGAGCGAGCGAGCCGAGCTCAATATGTGTTCGAACTCGGCTCGAAATCGAACGAGTTTTGGACATACATGCTCGAGTTCAACTTGTATATCTTTTATGTGTTCGAGTTCGACTTGAGCTCAAATATACTTAAACTGTTTAATTTTTGTGAGCTCGTTCGCCCAGTTCGTTCGTTAGCTCGAAACCGGCTCGATTAAAAGTCAGAAGTACCTCACTTAAAAAAAAAATGAGGCCAATGTGGTTTGAACCCACAACCTTTATCAAGGTGAATACTTACCATCTCAACTATCTTGCTTCTTTATTATTATATTATATATATATATATATATAATATAAAAACTATATTATTATATTATTTTATCGAGTCGAACTACGAATCGAGTTCGAGTTAAAACCGAGTTGAGTCGAGCATTTAAATGTCGAGTTTCGAGTTGAGTCAAGCCGAGCCAAATGCTAAATACTCACGAGCTGGCTCGTTCAATTAACAACCCTAGACCAAATGCTCCCCCTACCGTCTGCCATCTTGTGCCAGGATAGGAACCCGCCCCACCCTATCCGTGTACACCTTCTGCAACTACCACTGAGGATAAAGCAACAAAGAATGTCTGTCATTGTTCCACTATCTTGTTCCCTTGCTTCTTCCTCTGCAGGCACTAGAATCCACAGCGTCGGCTCATCGCACTGGGGAACCACAGAAGTGCTACAGTATGACTTCGTGTGGAAGAAACACTGCCCGGGAAAACAGCGACTGCTCAGATCTGCTGGGGAATTCAAGCATTTGGGGCAGTTCAAATTTAACTTGTTAAGGAAATTTCTTTCAGCTCAGTTAAGATTACTCTCCACACATTGATCTGGATTAGCTCCCGGTTTATGATTCAAATAATAAGTGGTTCACTTCTAATTTGGTTCATCAGGACTTCATAGAAATCAATAGATATTCAGAAAAAATTAGGGACTGATCAGACTAAGTTGATGGAAAATTTCAAACAAGTAAGAAACATTGGCAATTTTTTCTAAAACATTTAAAGATTTTTCAACGATTTTAAGGAAACTCGAGTCTCTCATCAGGAAAGTTCCTGGACTTCAAAAAATGAATTGAAAAGTAATGTTTGAAACTTTATTTTTATTTAGTAAACATAAAGTTTGAACGATTATTAATCATCAAATTGTTAATAACCAAATTTCACAAATGTGGTGCAATAGTAGGGTTCCTCTATTTATCTCAATCCAGAACCTTATTGTGTAACCTATCAGCAGTGAGTAAAGTTGGCAAACCTACGTGACCTCAAAAGCCATAAATGAGTTTTCAAAAGCCTTATACTATTACCGAACCATGAAAATAGATACTTTTGTGAATATCACCAAGAAGAATGAAGTTTTTAACCTGTAACATAAGACAATCAAATGGAACATAAACAATCAGTAAATAATGTCTACCATAAAGTAGAACTTAAACAAGACCTTCAGAAAGACGATTAGGAGATGGACTTCAAACTTTCTTGAAAAAGACTATCAGTTTTTACAAAAAAATACTCCACATGAAGGTACTTACAATATTTAAGCTCACAGCATGTAATGGTGGAGCATCATAAAATGCAACACCAGTCAACTCACTACCAATCCATTTACGCAATAAAATCTTCGGGCCAAATGCAATCAATGAATAACCTTGGAGAGAAGCTAATGCAGATATGGCCCCCTTCAGCTCGTTAGAGTAAACTTCAGAAATCTAGTACCCCCCAAGAATGGCATAAACAGTTAACAAACTCGTTATGAAGATGTAATGAGTTACTGTTTAGAAAATTACTGATAAATTAAAGAATTTGTAAACAGTATGGTACATACCAAACTTTCGGATTCTTCACCATTTTTTCCTATGGAATATAACAGAACCCGTCCTCTTGCAGCCACATCCGCTCCTTGCACATAAGCAGTTCCAACAGCCCCATCAGAGCTTCATTTTCCATGGTAGTAGTGTTCTACACTGAGATAACATAACATCTGTCATCATTAAATAGACAATTCCTCTAAGATGAGCATCATATAATTCTTAAGGTCAGCCAAAAGATAATCCTACTCATGAACAACTTACAAGGAGAGTCACCATTCGCACGGTCGGAGCATTTTCAGATCCTTTTATTGGAATTGTTGCCTTTATTTCCCACGGCCCATCAGATTTCTGTGACTCTAAAATCCGAACCTCAAGTTCATCATCAGAACTTAAGTTATCTTGCTCGTAGGGATGAGTGACTTCTTGGTCAACCAGGGATGAAACAACTTGACTGAGAGGCTTAACAACCTATCAACAGGAAATGTCAGCTTAGCACTTCACCACTTGAAGTACGTATCAGTGTAACCAGGGCAAAAGAAACTCCCAGGAAATGATATAATCATGGGATAAAGATTCTTCTCTGTACAGTAAGTGACCTGGTGGTGTGTGCCTTTGATAGGTATCTGATCAATTTTAGCAATTCAAAGACACTTCTTTAAAAGTGTATACTCAAATGTACAGAAGTATAAAGATAATATCAGATGTATTCGTGGGCCAGAGTTCACTGAATGCCCTTCCTTCATTGGTGACTCCAATGGGATACAGGCAAATCTCAAATTCCCAAGTGTAGAAGAATTTACACCATTAAGGTCATGAGAAACTTGTAGAGGAATTTCTTCTTCACTTTTGGGCTCAATCTCTTGACCCTCGTATGCATAGGCATGATAGCAAAGCGTAGTCCCATCGCTTAAAAAGCCAAAAAGGAAGGGCCGGGTATGTGGACCAGACCAGCTGTACATACTCAGCTCCACAACTTTTACACTACTAGCAGTCTCTTTCTTTACTTGGCCATATCGCTCTCCAGAAATAGATTTAATCTCACCACGATCTATGAGTCGGACCTTTTATGAGACTATCCACGATGTAAGCCTTTCGAGACACAAATTTATCGACAAAATACGCACATTTGAAGTTAGGAACCTGGCCCGTTAAATGAGCGATCGAACCGAGTTCAAGTTATATTCAAATTCAACTCAACATCAAACGAGTTTTTAACATATATGATCGAAATCAACTCGAATATTTTTTATGGTATTCAAGTTCGACTCAAGCTCAAATACACTTAAACTATTTAATTTTGAAGAGCTCAAAACCAGCTCGTTTGTTAGAAAAATACAGAGACAACATAGATTGAACCCACAAGCTCTAGGTCATCAATTTGAAGACTTCTCATTTAAGCTATCTCACTACTTTGTTATTATGTTGTATATAAATAAATATAACTAGTTACAATTAAACTTATTAGTATATATATATATAGTGATGCTATTGTGCGCTACATGAAAATGCAGTGCATCAGCAGCGCAGTGAATCTGGGCCGTTGGATTGAAATCCAACGGCCCAGATTTTATTGGAGATTTAGACCCACCCCAGACCCGCCTGACTACCTGCCCGCCCGCCTGCCCACCGCTAGTCCGCTCGCCTGGCCGTGGCGCCCGCCTGCCCGTCGCCTGCCCGCCCGCCTAGCCGCCGCCCGCCCGCACGCTTGGCCACCGCCTGGCCGCCGTCTGACCGCCCGCCCGCCCATCCCCACCCCCAGCCGGCGGACCCCCAGCCCCGGCACGATCTGCCCACCCAACACCGCTCGCCAACCCGTGACTAACTCCCCACTACGACGGACCGTGGCGGGGTGGCAGGGGTGGTCCGTCGCGGTGGAGAGTCGGTTGCGGGGCGGCGTGTAAACCCCGTGACTCGAGTCAGAGTTTTACGGGAGTGAACCAATCGGTTCAACCATCGGTTCGAGTCGAGTCAGCTTCATAGACCGCGAGCTGAGTTGAGGTCAGCTGTGAGTTATGAGCGATGAGGGTCATGTATGCTCAAGTGTACGATGATAATGTCTAAAAGATAATGAGAAATAAGTTATCAAGTATATGGAGGTATACAGTATTGATTGTTATTTTTATTTGATCGTAAAATAGTTTTAGGCCGAATAACGTATTAGGACGCGTTGGATTATATTCGGGTGGGTTATTAGTTATAGAGCATGTCATTTGGATGTTGTCGTGTTTGTTTTATTTTATGAGATTTTTCCATATTTTTCTAGATTTTTTAGATTTTATTATGAACTAGTTATTATTTTGACTCAAGTAGCAATCGAGTCAATACCTATTTACGAAATTGCCATTGGGGGTGTTTTCTCCTTTCCCCGACACTTTCCCCTCCCAAAACCCTCACCGTTGTGTGCTGCCGCCGATCGACGCCGCTCCGCCTTGCTGCGCCGTCGCACTACCGCCCCGACCGACCCCGACCACAGGTCGCCTGCCGGCACGCCGCCGCGATGCCACAAAGCTGCCTTGGTCGTCGCCACTCCAGGCCGGATTCCACCACTGTTCGGTCATTGTCACCACCACTGTGACCACCAGTCTCACCCTCTCGCCATCACCGACGTTTCCCCCACCATCCCGAGCGCTGTCGAGGCCGGCCGCAGCCCCGATCGAAGCACGCCGCCGCCACCCCCATTTTCGACACCGCCGCCGACAGCCTTCGCCGCCCCGGCTGCTTTGTTTGACGCCACCATCGGACCAAGCTCATTGAGCTGGTGCCGATAGACCCCCTGATTGCCTCATCCCGAATCACCGCTGGAATCCGCCAGAAAACTGCCGACGCTCTCTGGAAAACCGCCGAAAAATTGGATTCGTGGGAAATTCGCCGGATCATCCGCCGAACGCACCCGGTCCAATCTAATTGGACTTCGGACACCACTAGGTGCCGAATTCGAGTTTCGAGTCACAAAACAGAAACCCTAGCCGTCGCCGATTTTTGACGACGCGAGGTATAATTTATTTTAACTTAATTATTTGAAAGTATTGATTATTAAAATTGCATGCTAGGATTGGTGAATTGTGTGTATAATAATATATATAAATGTAGATTTGATTAAGGATAAAATATGAAATTCGTTTGATTGAGTGGTGTTAAAAATGGAGGCTAAGAAACTAATTAGGGTAACTAGGTAATGATCATGATCTAATGCAAACTATCCTAAGTAGACTTGCTAGAATTGATATAGGTTGATGTGTGTTGATTGATGCATAATTGTGTTGATTGTGTGTGCATGCTATAGGATGTGTGATTCATCATGCTGGCGTTAGTTTTTAGCTTTATTGTGTAGGTACGATGTAGGAGCTCGCCGCCTAGGCTCGTGGACCCCTTTGGAGCTTCTACCAGGTCGGTTTAGGACTCGTTCTCTGTTTTACGCTACTTTATTGTTTATTTGATTTATCATGTGCCGGACGAGTTAAGTGGCATTTTATCGGATCCCACTTAACTCGGGCCATTTAGCCAATAGTTCTTTTTCAGATTAATAACCCTCGAGGATGAGATCCCTCGAGTTTGTTTTCGAACTTCAGATCCAGCTCAAGTTGCCTTCGGGCCTATTGTATAAATCCCAACCCAGGCCTATATATGTATAGTTTTCACATTTTCGGTGAGAGATGGGATGAGGGTTACTTGTGGCCACGCCTTTAGATAGGGCATGTGCTCGGAAGAGCGGGCTCTGGAGCTGGGGAGAACCCACTTTATTCTCGAAGGATCTGGACAACTCCACCTTTGAGTTCCTCAAACCCAAAGAAGTGTAGAGGTTTACGGGTACTGCAATGCAGCGTATATCTAGACTTGTGGTTCAAAGGGTACTGAAGGCGACTGCCTGAGAGTGCTCGGCCTTTGTGCTCAAGGCCAAGAGTAATATGGAAGGTGCAGATGGTGGTAAGGAATGAGATTTGATGCGAGAAGCGATAGAGAAATGGCTAAGGTATGAGAATGAGAAAGAAAGGGGGACGCTGTCGACCCGAGGGCGACGGCCCGACGGTGACGGCTCCCGTATATGCCCTAATGAGAGTTCTTGAGGAAGTATATGGATTTGATTCAACAGGAGAGTTTGCTCTCCTGTGCCATATTGATATTAGTTATTTTTCGGGCCAGTAACACTCATTACTAACGGTTTTTCTATATATATGTAGGTGAGAAATACGAGGGATGAAAGCTGTCGGGACTGTAGAAGAGCAGCACAGAACCGCGCACACATATACCTGCCGTGTGTAATGTATAATGATGGTGTGTTATTGCTATGTGAATGATAATTAGAATGTTTTTGTCTTGATGAATTGCTTGTTATGAAATGAACGGATAGATGTGAATGAGCAGGGAGCCTTTGAGTTCAGACTCAGCTCAAGTGAAAATGAATGAGATAGTGATTGAAAGCCATGATAGATTGTTCTGTTTTATCGTATTTTAATAAAATATTTATATACCCTTGTTGTGGACAGGTTGGCCCCTATTGCACTTTTAGGGGAAACTTTGTCCATTTTTCCGTACTAGTATATATTTTCTTTTGGTTTCTCATTTATTGTTTTGTCTTGTCTTTGCTTGCACGTCATGGCATGCGTGTAGGACTCAGTTAGAATCCAATTGTTCCCATTCATGCATTTCATATTTGCATCTCCATCTTGAGACGCCGAGAGTAGATCCGGGTCGGCTTAACCGAATCTAGTAGATTAGCGAATGGTTCAGTTGTAAGTGACATTTCCGGGTCGGTTCACAGGTGAGCTGAAACGGGGTGTTACACGGCGGGCAGGGTCGGTCGCAGCGGCGGTGGGTGGTCGGACGGGCGGCGGGCGAGAGGCTAGGTCAGACAGGCCTGGCAGGTCTAACGGGTCACTGGGTGATGGGTTATGGGCTTCAAGGCTGCGGGCCGTTGGATTTTCATCCAACGGCCCACGGGCCATATGCTGCAATGCGCTGCAAACAAACTGCAGCGCATTGTAGCATATATATATATATATATATATATATATATATATATATATATATATATATATAGGGTAAAGGTTTCCTGCGCAAGAGGCAGGAAACCCTTACATGCGATAGGACAATCTGGGCCGTCCTTATGATCGGACGGCCCAGATTTGATGAAAAAAAAATTTTCCACCACCCCCCTCCTTCGCCAGCGGCCCAGATCCGGCCGCGGCCGGCCGGCCGGGGGTGGGCGAGGCGGGGCGAGGGCGGCATGGGGGAGCGGAGTCGGAGCGCCGTCGCCGTGGCGGGGGAGGGAGGGCGCCCAGATCTGGCCGCCGCCAGATGCGGGCGGGCAGCCGCGGCCAGATCCGGCCGGGGGTGGGCGAGGCGGGGCGAGGGCGGCATGGGGGGGCGAAGGCGGAGCGCCACCACCGTGGCAGGGGAGGGAGGGCGCCCAGATCTGGCCGCCGCTAGATGCGGGCGGGCAGTCGACGGCGGCGCTCCGCCTCTGCCCCTCCATATCATCTGGACCGTCCTTCTAATCGTACGGTCTAGATCAAATTAAAATTATTTTTTAAAAAAAAACTAATAAATCTGGGTCGTCCTTGTAATCGGACGGCCCAGAAAATTGTGGCGCAGAGAGCCGATTTCCTGCCTCTGGCGCAGGAAATCAGCTCTCATATATATATAAATTATCTTAGTCGGGGGCAAATAATGTTTGTCTCAAACTTTAATCTAGATCGTTTGATTACAATGACGACCCAAATTTAATAAAAATAATAATAATAAAAAACAAACACCCCCACCACCACCATTATTTAGTATGCAGCTAATAATCACATTCATTTATGACTTTAAATGTATTTTAAATAAACAAGTAATATTATGTATATTATTATATTACTTTATCTAATCGAGTTCAAGGCAAGTTACGAGTTAATTTCGAGTTGAGTTCGAGTTATAACCGAGTCGAGTTGATTTGAATACCGCCTTGCTTAAACTCGATTTGTAGGATTCGAGTTGGAGTCAAGTTCGAGCTCGAATATTTAAATATCGAATTTCGAGTCGAGTCGAACGGAAGTGAATGTCGAATACTTACAAGCTAGCTTATTCAATTAGAGCCCTGCTAGTAACCTCAAAAATATCAAGCCTCCCACTTTCATAATATACAAGACAGTATATGTCACTTTGATCTTCTAATCCATCTGTACCATCAATTGCCTCAGCCATCAAGCCAGTAGAAATCCATGCATCTGTACTTGTTTTACGTTGCCATGGTTTTAAAGCGTACATGAAGCAATTGTTTCTATGGTGTAATTAAAAACACCAGGAACACTACCATAAAAATTGACATGCACGTATATGTAAAGTAACATCAGTACGTTGTGATCCCCATTGATAATTTTTTTGCTTTAATTGCAAAAAAATTGTCTGATCTAACTAGAATCGACCATAGTTGTAAAAATCAAAATCGAAATCGAAATCAGTTTTTGAGGGAGTCACTGAATCGGATCGAATCGGACTAAATCGGTGAGGAATTGGTTTAGTTGAATCGGTCCAAATTAGTCCTATACAAAAATTTTAATTAAGTCAAAATCTGTAGGTAACTAGTTATAGAACATGTCATTTTGATATTATAGTATGTATTATCTTTTATGGTATTTTTTTGGATTTTTTTTTTGAAATATTTAGAGTTAGTTATTATTTTTGACTCGAGTCGGATTCGAGTCAAGTTTTAACTACAAGAATATCACGACTATTTATTTTATTTCTCCCTTGTTCTCTCTCACACTCGCCGCCCTCCTTCCCCGTCACCGCTGTCACCATTGCGGCCCGCCCCGCCTCCCCCAACCGGCCTTAGCCCACCCCCCGCTACACCCCCCGCCCCTTGTGCACCCCACCCCACCCTGCCCTGCACCGCCAACCCCTTCTCGTGCTAGCCCCATCGCCCCTGCCCCCCTCTGGCCCCCGCCACCCCCTTCCGCCCCTCCAGATCATCTCCCCCACCCCCCACCCAGCCCCCAGGTCGCCCAGTCGCTACCCTCGCTGCTCGAGGCTCATCATCGCCGCCCAATCCTTCCCCTACCTCGTTTATCGTTGTCGTCCGAAATCGGCACGAGTTGGTTAAAATCAGCTCGAATCGGCCGATTCGCATGAAGACCGAGTTAGCTAGTTTTTGAAATAAAAACCCTCTGATCTGATTTAAATCAGACGATTCCTAATAGAATCGACTGATTTTTACAACTGAGGAATCAACCCATTTCATTTAGGTGAGGATCAACCAAGTTAGTTACGACCACTAATCATTAATTAATAAATTAATAGAAGGAAAATAAAATATCATGATGAGATTCAGGTAATCAAAATGTTACATAACTTTTAAAATTAATTTAATTATTATAATTCTTATTTTATTTTAATTAAAACATTTTATAATTTATTTTTAAGATATCAGTTTATTTATATTTGTCTATTTATAAAATTGGTTCGTACGCCGCACGCACTCCCACAGCTTGCCTAGTTTCTTTAATCTTCCATCGGCGTTTTAGTTCGTCCATTGAATCGGCCAAGTCGCACCGATTCAGACCGATTTGATCTGAATCCTCAAGAATCGGCAAAGCCGTCGATCCTCTGATTGCCCTTCGCCGGCGGCTGCCCGACGCCTCCACCCCTCCGGCGCCTCCGGCTCCCTTCCTCGGTGAAATTTTGTATCTGGTGGATTTGCTTGGACGGCTTCCCGGCAACGCCACTGTTGAGGTAGAATTTTCACCGAGTCTATAGATTTTGTGGAGTTTGGCTTCGCTGTAAAATAGCAGAACTTATCTTTTCACGTACTATCGATGTTCGACGAATTGATGATGTTGGCTGAAGTGATCTAACAAATGGAAATTGTCGTTGAACTGCTGTCCAACTGCTTCGTTGTATTGCTGTTCGCAAATTCGATTCGTTGTTGAGTCTTCTTCATCCATCAAATTCCTTAGATTTGATATTGGGGGTGAAGGTATGCAATTTTTTGATATTGGCGTTGAAATAAGTTAGAATTGATTCAAGGTGTTGATGTTGTAACAGTTGCTTCAATAAGAACATTAGTGGCCAGTTCCAGACATGTTTGATATTGATTTTTCGAACACCCCTGATCGCTGATATGCTGGCCAAACTAGTCGCGCTTATCATCATTGCCTACCCATGTATGTGCTGAATTTTCATCCATATTTGTTTTGATTTATCAGGGAAACTATTATTCTCAAACCATCCATTTCTTATGCGCCGATGAAACTATTTGTTTGTGAAGGATCAGTTGTGATGTTTTTGCTTGGTTGCTGTGTGATAGATGTTGTGGATTTGAATTGGGTAGACATATATTTCTGTTTGATCTTGTTCACCCACTTCTCCATATTTTCCACTTCCACACCACCAAGTCTCTTTTGTCACCACTGCCATCAAGAAGGCCGTGTTTGTTTTTAAAGGTAGCTTCCAAGTTGTGGGTGTGATCACTTCTTTTACTATTATGATCTATATGATCTTCTTAACTTGACTTCTGAAAGTGAAAGGTTGTCGCTTTCCATGTTGTTGGGATCAAAATAAGTTTCATGTGTTGTGATTTTAATAATAATTTTTTCCTATTTTAGTCAACTATAAGTTGTACAGTTTAGTTTGTTGCTAACATGCTTTAAGGAATAACTGAACGCTATATTTTAGTGAAATGTTTAGTTGAAAGTTCTATCATTCCATTTTGTGTTGAGAAATAATTTTAGTTTGTCGCTGAAATGTTCTATTTTATTATCTTTGAATTTGATTGTTAGATTTTTCTATATTATTTTCCTTGCTGTAGTGACTATTTATTATGTTCATTGGATGCTGTGAACGTGATATATTTTTATGGTGGTGTTAATGGTTCACATTTTAGATGTATGGAAGTAATATTTAGTATTGCATGTATAAAGGGTTACTAATGGTTTTGAATGGTGTGACTGACTCAGATGATTCAAATGAATTGATTCTTAGCTTGAATTGGTTGAATCGGTCGGATTCATTATTTTTCCTGTCAGCCTATTCAAATGCCGATTCTAATTTTTGCAACTATGTTCTGTCTGCCCACTTATCCTCTGATAGGACCAAACACACTCTTTTTGTTTCCTTCCTCAATATGACTTAAACCACTCCCAATACATAAAGTCCACACACACACACTTTCTGTTTCCTTCATCAATGTGACTTAAACGACTCCCAATACATAAAAAGACCCCATTTTAAGACCACTACACATTGTAAAGGTCCCATCTCTGGACGGATTTAATCTACTTTAAACAACTGATTTGGTTCCTTACCGATGATTGCTCGATATGAGTCTTATTAGATGCTTGTCTGTCTTCCCACTTTTTGGGTTTCAAATGCACAGCATCAAATTGTCTGATCTCTCTTGTTTTATGATGCAGAATTCAAACTTAGGATTTTTTGGAGGAATGATGTGGAAGCTGGCATCGGACATGGAGGTTGGAATCTACGATGGGGGGTATCACTATGAGGAGTCTAGGGTTGTGGATAATTTTGAACTTCAGCTTAATAAAATGGTGGCCAAAGTTGATGAGGCGTGCACTCTATCTGCTTAACAAAGAATCCTTCTTTGATGGTAGAATGACCAGATTGGATGGGTATTTGTGATATTTTTTGGAGGGAGAATTTTTCTTTTTTAAATGGTTGAAACTGCTACAGGAAAATTGGGTGTTAGATTGATGGAATTATTTCATGTTTCTTAGTAATTACTTCATAAAATGGCTCTAAATTGGATGAGATATGCTCTTTACAGCTCAAAATAATTTTTTTTCCTTATTATATAAGTATACTAGGTTGGGAGGATTTTGTGATGTTTTGGATGCAAAATGTTTCTCCTGGTTGAAACTGCTGAAAACTTGGGTCCTAGATGGACAGAGTTATTACATGCAGTTTTGTTTCTAACGTTTTGGTTTTTCTACACTTTACGTGCACCATGTTGGTTTTTGGCTTAGCACCTGAAGCCTTTAATCTGTGGTTGGAATGCTGGAAAGCATGATAATTTTTCTTGCTTAGGTTTTTTATTAACTCAATTGATTTTTTATCAACTGTGTGGTAGTTTGTTTATTTGGTGTCATTACTATGACTCTGACGTAGGTTCTGATTTTTAAATAGAATATGAAGATATGGTAGGAAGTTTGAGAGGAATTAGTTTCAAATAAAAATTAACAATTGACTTTCTTTTTGCATTTTGCCCTAGATCGAGTGATTGCATTCTTATTAAACTTTCTATTAATAATTGCTGATTGTAGCTTAAGCAAAGTGTGGGCAATGTTGGCCCCTATTACATGTCATTGAGCAAAAAGCCGTCCAATCTTTTGGAAGGCAGTGTCATCATTAAAGATCGTGACAAGGAGAGGCAGGTAATATACTAGAAACCAATAGATCCAGCTCGAAGAGAAGCTGCCAACAAAAAGAGGAAGCAAGAACTTATGCACCAGCTTGGCACAATATTGCGCCGGGTATTCACGATCACCTCGTCTACTTTGTTCTTTTTAATTTTTTAACTTAACGGAGGTATAATGTTTGTGTTCATAGCAACTTGGATGCTTTACATGGATTTTCTTTTTAGTGTTGCCCAGACTGCATTGGTTGCTGCAGCTGGTTAGGATGATGGGGTGATGAATATGCCCTGCAAGCCTTGTGGGTGGTTGTTCTAAATAAATTTACTTTTTTGCAGTTAATGCAGCACAGATGGGCTGAGCCTTTTATGCAAATGACGATTATTACAAGGTGAAACTCTTGTAATATACAGCAACCTTGAGATAACCACGTTCCTTAAATGAAAAAATATGTTGGAGGCTTGGAGCTCAGATTTTTTTTCTATCTATTGTGTAAATAAACATATAAATATTCGGAAAGGACCTCAGCCGCCACATGCACACTCATATTTATAATATACATGAGGTATAGCAAACAACATGTTTGTAACACAGGTGATAATAACCTTAACAAATATAAACAGCATAACACCATCCTAACAAACAAAAGATATCACATATCTATCTTCAGCCACATTGGTTATTTTTATGTGTTCTAACGTGTTGTCTTCAAATAGACTATTGATACACCCATGGATATCACCACAATCCGTAACAAGATGGAAGCAAAGGAAGGTACAGGATACACCGATGAGCAAGTCAAGTTGGATCACAAGCAAGTCAAGTTGACCGTGTTATCTCAACATCTACCTTGAGCCTCATTGGTTATTTGCATGTGTTCTAAAGTGTTGTCTTCAAAATAGATTATTGATACACCCATGGATTTCACCACAATCCATAACAAGATGGAAGCAAAGGAAGGTACAGGATACACCGATGTGCAAAAAATTTGTGCGGATGTGAAACTGATCTTCAAGAATGCAATGAGATATAGTGATAAAAAGAATGAACAGAAATGGTTGCAATGACTGCCTAGAGTCATGGATGAGGTATTGCTGCTGAGGTTCCTCTTTTTGGGATCAAATTTTTTGTCAAAGAGTGTTATTGCATTTAGTTAAAGCATTTTTTTAGTAGAATTGGCTCATTGCAGGAAGCAAGAGAAAAAGAAGAGGAAGCAGAAGCTCTCACAGATATGCAGTTAGTGCAAGAGACTGAAACCTCAAAAATGACTAGAGATGTAAGTAATGAGTTAGGCATTTTCCACATTTAGGTATGGTTTGAAATCCGAATGGGAAGTTTTTATGTTCAGATTTCTTACATGAGAAAGATAAAATGATCAAATTCTTGGACGTCTAAAGACTCTAAGCAAGCATCATAGAATAATTACCTTAAACACAGTATCTACGGTTTATAGACATTCTTAAGCTCACAAGTGATTTACTAAGAGTATATATTAAAGCTATGTTTTTGGCATTTGGATGTATTTCTGACAGGTATCACTATAGTTTCTTTGTGTTTGTTGGTATACATGATGCCATTAAGACAGACTATAGCGTCCATTTTTTTGGCTTTGGATTTAATCAGTTGTCTGCACTTAAACTGTTCTATAGTACCATTTCGTTGTGATTTTAATTTTGAATGAATTTGAAATTCCATTGTTTGATGCATGTGCATTGTTCTTTAATGTTTGTTTGATGCGTGTGTATTTTTTTATTACTAGTTTGATGTGTGTGGGTCGTTTTATTACCGATTAGATAAGTGTGCATTGTTGTGTTGTTACCGGTTGGATGCATTATTAAATTCGAGTGCAGGATTTTATGCACATTTGTGATCTCACTTGTAGCCTTGAGATCTAGCTTAACTAATAGGTAATGTGATGTGTATGCTTACATGAGGGCCTAATTAGAGAGCGATGGCTTGGTCTCAAATTGTTGAGGCCTATGGATTGCTTAGAGCACAGTTCCTTAGTGGCTTAACTTCAACGCGTAAAGAACTTTATCCTGAGTTCCTAGGTACGAAGTTTTGAATGTGTGCGAGTATGCACAATAGCATGATGATAATTTTATATTTTCAAGCTTTTGATCATAGCGTGTGTATATTATGTTTGTTCGGGTTAACTCCATGTATATACATATACAATGTAAGACTTAAGATCATAACCATATGATAAAATGTAATGTTTTGGAACCAAGTGGGAGATTGTTGGAATTATAGTTCCAAAATCATTTGTCATTTAATGGTTATGTATTCGAGGTTTAGAGAATATAAGAATTAATTGTCTACTACATGACCTTGCAGCCAAGCCCTGCAAGGGTAAGAATTCCTAGTAACTTTTAACCTTACATCTTCCTATAAGATGAAAGTGTGAAGTGAAGAAATGCCTAATATTAATGTATGTAACTCGAACTTTACATATTCTAAATATGGTGAATGAATGTGGAGTTATGACGGAAGGGGGATGCTAAATGGTGTTTTTATATACCCCATGGTTTTACAAGTGAGACATGCCAAATGATCTCATCCTGAGTGAAGGGTAACAAGCCAATCCAATCGCTTGTATATGAAGTCATATTTACCAGTGTTTTATACATATGTCCTTCTATATGGAGGACATTTGAATGGGAGGCAATCTTTTGTATTTAAAGTCATATTTACTAGTTGTGTTTTATACACATGTCCTTATCTATATAGGAGACATTTGAATGAGAAACATATCAGGTATGTTATATACTCCATGGTTTTACTAGTAAGACAGTGCTAATCGTTCCCATAGAATGTGAGGACTTCAAATGTCTCCTATATGGATAAGGACATGTGTATAAAACACAAGTAAATATGACTTTATATACCATATCAGATATGTTTTAATTTAATAATATTTTTCTTTTTAAATTAGTTTTAATATAGCGACCTCCATAATGCATTTTGTGACCACACAGGGAATGACATTCTAAGAAAGTTTGATCCTATGATGAAAAGGACTCAGATGTGTACTTGATCTCCATGATGTAATTTTAAACCTTATAACCTTGTTTATTATTAAGAAAAACGTTATACAAGGAGCAGCATTTAATCCCATAAATTTCTGAAAATTAAGTTCCTTTATTGTTCACTTGTTGAGATTGTTGAATGAAAATGTTTTTCAAATATGTATTGGTCATGGCTTCAATGGCTGGAATATAACATCATTCATATGGTAACATGCTGGTACACATTATGCTCAAGGCAAGCATTCCACCACATTTAAAATTATTGTATTGAACATAACTGGGCCAATTACGATGGAGTCTAATATTGACGATTGCAAGACATGTTTTTCAGTTTCTCATGATTCTTGCACATGAGCTCTTGTGGATTGCAACGACAGTTTGACTAGATGCATGAAATAAGGTATTCTTATACATAAAAAGCAACTGAAAGAACAAGCTGTATTAAACATAACCAGAAGTGGATTGTTTTAGTTAGATGCATTGTCAGAACTCTTAAAAAGCGCAGATTGAGCCTATTGTAATTACTTGTTGTATTGTTTTTACTGAAAGAACAAGTTTGACATCATGAGAAACTGCTTTCTTAACTTTTACAGCTTTATGAGCTTGACTCCTATTTGGATGAGCTTAGAGAAATGGTTGTTCGGAAGTGCAGCTTTGTGCTCAAGGTATTAATATATGAACTGAGGAAATAATAAGTCAATCTTTTTAATGGTGATAATAATCAAATCTTGCGTGTAGGAAAATGACAACAGAAGAGAAGAGAACTTGGGGCAGGCCTGACTCATTTATCTCCTGAAAATCTTACTGAGGCAATTGAAATTATCGCCCAGAAGAATCCAAACATAAATCCTACTGTTGAAGAGGTGGATCTTCACAATGGACGCTCAGGTCAGCTATCATGAACTTGGTTGTTTCCTTATTAAATAAAAAATTGAGTGGAGTGATGAATTTTTACCATTTTCTTAGCTAAGTTATCTGAACCCCTCTTTTCATCAAGCTGTCGGACATGTCTTGTTGTTATTTTCGTTCTGGACTTGATGATATTTATTCTGACCGGTTTTCACCCCTTTGCCTACAAATGCAGGGTGAGTCCACTTTGTGGAGGCTCAAGTTTTTTGTGAAGAGGCACTGCAGCCATGAAAGGGAATGATAATAATAAGCGCAAGAGGGAAATTTGTGATGCTCTTGCCAAGATGACCAGAAAAAGAAGCAAAAGGCTCTCTGCTTAATACATGCAATGCTCTGCATATATATAATGATTATCATACATTGGACGCTTTTTGTATCTGTTTTTCTCTCTACCTCAGTGCCGTGAAGCTGTTGCAGAAATGGAGGGTCTCAGGCAGGTTTAAGGCGGCCTATAAAATCTGGACCGCGGGATTTCAATCCAGCGACTCAAATTTGACGCTGCAAAAAAAAAAATGGCAGCGCACCCTAGATTTTTTCATGATTGTACGTGACTGTAATATTGGCCCCTGCCCAATTGTCCGACCTGTTCATGAAATATTTTGAGCATCCCGAGGCACAATTTAAGCGAAGTTCGAGGAGCTGCAAAGCACGGGTGCATCAGATTTTGAAGTTCATTACAACATAAAATAACTACCAATCACGAATAGAAAACTATATTCTATTTTTTTACGCGTGCGTAATATTGACGTTGCTTCCGTTTAATGGAATTGATACAATCAATTACAGGATAATTAAGTGTTTAGTTTCAAAATATATTATTATATGACGCTTTATAAAGATGTTTATATGTAGTTTTGTGTTATGATTTTATAAAGTTTTAGCGAAGATAATTTTATATAAAATATAATAATCCTTTTTGTTAAAGGTTGGCTATTTAAATTTTCCATGTCTTACGTTTTTTTTATGCCTATCAAATGGACCTGGTTTATTTGGTTGGTATGAAAATGGTATAAATAGAAAAAAAATCATACGAAATGAAAATATAATAAATTGAAATGACATAAAAATTGTAAACATTTTATTTATGTTTAGACAATAGGAAAATATGATGAAAATGAAATATTTTTTTCTTATTTGTGTCTTTTAAAATTTTCTTAAGGGTCTCTTTAATTGTTATACGAAAGAAATGTAAAATTTTGAGGTTACAAAATTTATTTTGGTTGGATGTCTTGAAACTTAGACAAAAGAAATTTTAATTTCAATCAAAAAGCTATGTAAAAATTTACAAAGCAATATTTTCTTATAAAAAATATTAAAAAATTAAGATAAATTTTGTGAGACACATGTGGCACATGGGAATGAATATTTCATTTTGGGGTTGATCAACATTAACAATTAAATAGCTTCTCATATGGTTAACTCTTAGTGCCCTGACCAGATTGCTGGATAGGGTGTGTGGGACAAACATAAAAAGGTAATCTCACGCGCGCACACACTATTAGTGAAATCAGCCGATTCTACTCCAAATCAGCCGATTTAAATTGGCTCGAGAGCGATCCGAGCCGATTTAGGCATCGAATCGGTCGGAGCTAAATCGGGCTCGAAATCGGCCGATTCACCCCGATTTCGACCGATTCAAAACCAATTCGGAATCGGGGTGAATAGGGAAGAATCAGATTTTATAGGTAAATTATTAAAATGTCATAGGTATGATATTAAATATATTATTTAAGCATGGGTAAAATTAAAATTTATATTTTAAAAACCTAAAATCACCCCGACTCCGCCCATCCACCGCAATGATCCCTCCCTCCGCCACAGCCGCCGACCTCGCCTTTCCCCGCCAACCTCGACCGTCCGCTGACCCCGCCTATGTAAAGTTACAATTTTTGTTTGAAATTTTTCATCAATGCGCAAATTTTTTTTTTGCTATAAATTTTGATATTTAGGTGCTGTAAATTTTGATTGTTTCTACAATTTGTTGATTGTTTTTGCAATTTTTTTCTACAATTTGTATGATTCCTTTGCTGATTCCTTTATATGATTCCTTTCTATAGAGCATGGCATGTTTGTTGATTTCTTTGCTGCCTTTTTAATTAGTTATATGTTGCCATGTGTTCTTGGTTGTTCTGAATAAAAAATTTAATGTTGTTCTTAGCTACCGTGATTTGGATCTATTTGTAATTAAATCTGGTTGCTGGTTTTAGGACTTGATTGTTTTTATAAATAGAAAATTAGTGCTAATCTTAGTGATTGATTAGCTAGATTGGTTTGGATCATTTTGTATCTCAATCTGGTTGCTGGTTTTACAAAAAAACAAGAAACCTAGTTGGTGATATGCGAACGTGTATGTGTCCACTTTAGAACTGATTTATAGTTCCAAAAACTCTAGTTTTAGTATATATTTCCATTTTTATAACTGATTTGGAACTTTAGAAACTTGCTAGGTCCTTTTTTTTCTGATGTGGGCTTAAATGATTCGACTCTAATCTTTAATGTTAACTGTTTGGTTGACAGCTTATTTAGCTGTTGTGACTAACTTGTTGAATCGTTGTCTGATCTCTATGCTGAGCCAATCAATTCATTCATATGTCATGTCCAATTCCCTACTAGTTATACATTGCTATGTTCTATGAATATTCATGTTGTGTATATATTATCTAAATTATGATGGTTGATCTCAATTATAATGACACTCACTTAGATTTTGAATTTAGCGGTTACTGTATTTTTATCAGTACCAGATTTGTCATAAGGAAGATGAATATTGGTTGGGAATATGGCACACCAGTTGACACATCTAAGAAACAAGTCATGTAACTTTTGCAAAAAACTTCAAGCAACATATTGCTAGAATCAAAAGAAATGTTGATGCTTGTAAGAAAGTTCTGAAACAGATGTACAAAAAAATGAAAGATTATTTAAAAAGTGTGGAAAAGGCCAAAAAAGAAAAAGAAAGGATTAGAGAAAAAATAGGTTCATATAGTTTGGATGACTCAGATATGGAAGAGATGGAAGTTCGGGAGCAAAGTATTGGGTGCTCTAAATCTACTGGGAAGAGGAAGACATCGTTTGGTACCAATGTTGGCAACAATGATGGTGTAGATGAAGAGATCTTTGTAGCAAATGAAAGTGGCAATGCATTAAAAACTGCAATTGGATCGTGTTCTACTACGTCTGATGGTTTTTCTTTGTCTCCTCTTCCTAGTGGACATAATGTTGATATTGATGTACATATTGACTCCCAACATAATTTGTCTTTGCCTCCTGGACCTGAGGGACTTCATATGAGTGGGAGTTCTATGTATCCTTTTACGCAGGGGTCTCGTGTTGATGCAGATGATAGCTCTACTCTTCCTATTGGTGATAATGATTCAGACTCCAAAGATGCTTCAAATGAATTAGATGATTTAGTAATCACTATGTAAAATTGTACTAAACCTTCATTTTGTGGACTTGTATTAATATTTTGTTGTTACCATTTGATAAAACAAAAATAATGATATATCAAATGTTACACTTATGAAATTGTGGTATTGTGATGATAAATAGTGATATTCTTTTATGCTTGTATTAAATTATAAATTTGTACATTTGTGTTGAGAAATTATATAATTATGTGTTTTATGTATTTATGTTATGAGTTGTCAAATTTTTGTATATAACCGATTCAGGCCGATTCAACTAAACCGATTCTTGGCCGATTTAGACCGATTCTGATTCTAATTTCGACTTTCTCGAAAACCGATTCCGATTCTAATTCCGATTTTTCCAACCATGCGCCCATATTAAAAGTAGGCTACAGGCATGAAAAGAATGTAGTTAGGGGGGAAGGCAGGGAACTATCCCACTTTGAAGAAGAGTAAGGGACAACAAAATTATATCATCTTTTTATTTCTTAAATAGTTAGCTTCATCTCTAACCTTATGGGGAAGATCAAGCCTCAGGCCGCTTTGAAGAAGAATAAGGCATGTTTTTTAGTTGAAATAGTGAGTAAAGCGAACAGGCTAAACGAGGCTACTTTGAGCATAACGAGAAGAATAAAGCCTATTTTAATTTCTAACTATCTAAACATGTAAGAAATTTTTTTCAAATTTTCATGTTATTTTATCTCAATACATTTGCATATCATATGAAAATATTTTTCATTTACACTATTTTCATGTCGACCAAACGGTCCTTTAATTTCTTTTATTTTTCATAAAAAAGTTACTTTGTAAAATATTTACATAGAATTGCTTTGACTGAAAATAAATTTTTTTAAAAAATTTTCTGGACGACCAAACAATTTTACATTTTTTTATATAATTTCAAAATAATTAAACAAACATTATAAAATTTATATAATTAACCACTGTTGAGCGTTTGGTTTCAAAATGTAATTTAATATAACGTCTTAAAAAGCACGTTAAAACAAATTCTTTTTTGTTATGCTTTTAAGTGGTGGAATTCACCTATTAAGGTTTAGTAGAGCTGAAAAATGATAATTTACAAATATTGATGAGCTAATTAAATTAATAATTTCATGAATAAGTTAGTTTTTTAAAGTTTTATGCCATTATTACTAGGGGTGCTAATTGAGCAAGCGAGCCGAGCTCAACATGTGTTCGAGCTCGGCTCGAGCTCGAATATACTTAAACTGCTTAATTTTTATGAGCTCATTCGCCAGCTCGATTAAAAGTCAAAAGTACTTCACTTTAAAAAAATGAGGCCAATGTGGTTTAAACCCACAACCTTGAAGTCATCAAGGTGAATACTTACCATTTTAATTATCTTGCTTCTTTGTTATTATATTGCATATATATATATATATGGCAGCGCTACAGTGCGCTGCCCTATTTTGGCAGCGCCAATGCACTGCCTCGTGTGGGCCGTCGGATCTTGATCCGACGGCCCACAATCAAACCACCCACCTACCCACCCACTATTGGACCGACCCGCTGGACCCGTCCGACCCGCCCGACCCGCCGGACCCGCCCTCCCGCCCGCGACCGCCCTGCCCGCCCCTCCCGCCCGCGATCGCCCCACCGCGGCCTCGCCCCCTGCCGGCGGCCCTGCCCTCCACCCCCCTCCCCCCACCCGGCCACGCCCGCCGCCGCAGTCCCCGCCCTCGCCGGCACCCTGGATTTAGTAAATAAGAAAGACTTATTAAAACGATTATATCAAGCTCAAATATTTAGTAAATTTGACTTAAAATCAGGATTTTGGCAGATTCAAATTAAGGAAGAAGATAGATATAAAACAGCTTTCAATGTGCCCTTTGGTCAATATGAATGGAACGTAATGCCCTTTGGGTTAAAAAACGCTCCATCAGATTTTCAAAAGGTAATGAATGATATCTTCTATCCCTATGTAAATTTTATCATAGTTTACATAGATGATGTTTTAGTATATAGTGACAATATAGAACAACATTTTAAACATTTGAATCAGTTTTATAAGATAGCTATAACAAATGGCATAGTCTTATCTAAACCAAAAATGGTTTTAGTCCAGACAGAAATTAGATATTTAGGACATGTTATTAGTAAAGGAAATATCAAACCAATACAAAGAGTATTAGAGTTTTCAAAAAATTTTCCAGACAAAATATTAGATAAAAATCAATTACAAAGATTTTTAGGCAGTCTAAACTATATAGCCGAATTTTATAAAAACTTAGCATTTGATTGTAAATTACTCTTTAAAAGATTAAAGAAAAACCCATCTCCATGGACAGAGGAACATACTAAAGCAGTGCAAAACATTAAACAAAAAAGTTTATTCATTCCTTGTTTAACGTTACCTCATCCTAATGCTTTAAAAATAGTAGAAACTGATGCTTCTGCTCTCGGATATGGAGGAATTTTAAAACAAGAAATTAATAAGAAACCTTATATTATTAGATTTCATTCAGGACTTTGGAATGAAACACAATCAAAGTATTCTACAATTAAACATGAAATGTTAAGTATAGTAAATTGTATATTAAAATTTCAGGATGACTTAATAAATACTAAATTTCTCTTAAGAATTGACTGTACTGCAGCAAAGTTTATATTAGAAAAAGATGTACAAAATCTTGCTTCCAAAAATATATTTGCAAGATGGCAAGCTTTATTAAGTAGTTTTGATTTTGACATAGAATATATTCCAGGGTTAGAAAATTCTTTGCCTGATTATTTAACACGGGAATTTTTGCAGGGGAATCCAACACGTCTCATGGCTCAAGATAAGGGTAAAGATAAGGGGAAGGCACCCATGTGGCCTACTCAGCCTAAAATCTCCAAAAATCTCCCTCCTTTATATCAGAACTATCCAAAAATTCCTACTGATGATACTAATACAGAATATCAGCCCAGTTTTAAAATTTTAAGTCCTTATATTCAAAAGCCTCTTTCATACTGTCTTTGTTATTTGGACTATCCTCCAGTTATGCTAGAAACCTTGGATCCCGCTCTAGTAGCAAAAAATCATTTTCCTGAGTTTTCACATTTTCCAGTACTCTCTAGTAAAACCCGTTTCTTTTATGAATGTATTTTGCAAGATTTGAGTTCTTGTGAAATTACTCACAGATATGCAGGAGATGATTACGGGACAACCCTTAAATATCCTAATGATTATGAAACAAAGATTTCTTACAGTAAAATGGTTATTCATAAGGTTATTACTCTAGAAGAATTTGGACATCCCAATTCCTTTCGTAAGTTTCATGTGTCTAAGCCTCCTCCAGGGATGTTTCCAGATGAATATACATATTGGGATTATATTGAAGCATTTGATAAAGTTTTCTTGTATCAAAATCCCAATACTCAGCATTCATGGTTTATTAGGTGTGACTTAGAAAAACCATGTTTTGTCCCTACTTGGTTTCACCAATGGTTAGGGAAATTTGGTCATGTTCTTGAGTATCTACCTAAATATTATAGAAATCAATTTGAAAAGTTTTCCCAGGTTATTGAAATGTCATTCAAAAATCCTTTTTATTACTTTTTGTTATACTTCAGACTTCCATGGATTCTTTCATGGAATTTTTGTTTTTATACCTTCAATGATCAGGGGTTCCTATCTCCTCGCTGGCTTATAATTTGTTTGTTCGGTGGTGGGATAAGTTTAATCGATCCCTAGTTATCCCTAGTAAAACTGTTTTGTTCAATAAGCCAGATCTGCCCCTGAGAGATAACTTTTCAGTGCATCCACCAGCACTATCTCCTAACTTATATTCTTGGATTGTAAGAGTGCAGGAGGATATGCCACGTTTACCTGAAGATGAGGTGATGAGGATTGCTCAGATGTTAAACAAATATGGAGCTGTCCCTCAACCATTTGGAGTTCCTCAAACAGAGAATGTGATTAGAGCTTATGCAAATCAAAGTCCGATTATGGAAGTTCCTTCATCACAATTAGGACAGTTTGCACAAAGCCCATGGAGCGAGAGAGATCTTTTATGCAAACTTTGCAATGAGCATGGACATACAGCTCTTCTATGTCCAATGGCGCCTGATGCAGATTTCGATTTTGATCTGGGTCCGAGATGTTATTGTTGTGGCCAATATGGTCACATTACTATGATGTGCCCTGCGAGGAAAAAGTCTCCTTCACCAGTTGCTTCACCTACAGTAGTAATGAGTCAAGAGTCATCTAGTAATCCTAGTCAGATAAAGAATTCTCCTCCAAGAAAAACTTCTCCTTGGAGCACCGTCCATACTATTGTGGGTCCCACTGTTGATCCCACCACTGGTCCCACGTCTGGTCCCACCAAGGAATCTCTTTAAGAAAGTTGGTGGACCCCACATGCTTTGGTGGGCCATGGTTGGTCGGAAAAGATTCCCATTTTTCATTATAAATTGAAGTGAAGGCATATGGTTTGGGTATCGGTTTTCCTCCAGACTTCTTCTCCATTTGCTTTCTCTTCCACCGGTTTCCATCTTTCCGCCATCCACTGTCTTCTCTTTTCATTTCGTCTTTCTCTTTTCTTTTAATCTGTCCGCCATCCACTGTCGTCTCTTTCAGAAAGCTTATGAACTCTTCTCTTCGTTCATGCGTCTGTAAGTCTTCATCCTTCTTTATTTCGGATCGCTATTTCTTCGTTTTCTTTTGTGACAGTCTGTTGTAAAAATTTCTCGTCTTTCAGTGTGTCTGAGTTTGCTTTTGAGTTTGTTTTCGTGTCTGTTTTCAGTGTGTTTCAGGCGTCGGTTCGGTGAACCAAATTGAAAAAAAAAAAAATTTCCCGTCGGTGTGAGCTACAGACCATATGAAGATTTGTATGTATTGTATTGTCTTTTGTATTTTAAATTTGGTACATGATTTTGTTAAGTTTGCTGTACAAATGGTATCGTATATTTTCATGTATTTGTACTCTTTGTTTTAGACATATACTATACAGCAGTATTGTACAATATATTGTATGTATGAGTATTGTATTTCTGGTATTTACGTGAGTGTAAAACTAGTATTTACCAAGAGTGACTGTAAGTTTGAACATCAGCAATAAAGCTTGGTATTTGGTAACTATTCTCTAAACTTCGTCTTCTCTCCCAACCTCTGAGTTAGGCTTTCTCTTAGTGTAATATTGCCATGACGGCTAGTTTAGTTTAATTGATCAAAAGTAGATAATCAAAGATCGTGGTTGTGGCTACGGCTGATCTTCCACATCGATATGTTATTTATTATTAAAACTATCTTGTTATTTCATATGCTTTGTGATATTATTTTGTGTTTTGTTAATATTACTCTGAGTGTTTCATATATATGTTTATATGGTGTTTAAAAGTTTTCTGTACATATAAAATTAATAAACAGTTCTGAAATTTACGTTGAGTCAAGGAATTTTGAGATCCTGCGCGGTTGATGGTATCAGAGCCATAAGTTAGAAACCTAGTGTATAACCAAGGTTAGGTGACGCAGTACCTCTGAGTAAGTCGACGCAAGCCTGGGTTTGGCGTTAGTCGCAGTCAAGAGGTGTTTCTGCTACCTAAATTCCTAACTGAAGGCGAAACTAGGTGGAAAACTATGGCATTGATCCAGAAATTGATTGGGAAATCAAAAGATCTGGATAAAACTAAAATAACAGAACAACTTGTATATAATAATATTGAACAAAATCTAAATAAATGGACTATACCTAAAATACAACCCACTACTGTATATCAAAAGGGTTTATTAGAATTTAAACAAGCCTATATAATAAAAACGTTTGAAGATAGTATAAGTTTACAAAATTATACTAATCATATATCCTTATTAAATTCTAAAATTTTAGAAGAATTAGGTAAAGAATATAATTACATTCATTTAGGATTAGTTCAAATAGCAGTTAAACCATTAACTCGAGATGGATTAAATACATCCATTCTTCTATGTTTAAGAGATAGAAGACATAACAAATTTCCAGACTCCCTTTTAGGAATAATTGAATCAAGTCTAGGAACTGGTCCGGTATACTTTAATTGCTATCCTAACTTTTCCTTATCACTGTCAGATCCAAATATCAAGGATAGTCTGTGTCTAAATATGCAGACTCAAGGATATGACATGAAGGAAGGATCGCAAAATATTTGTCTTATCTATAGAATATGTTTTAAAGCTATGACATCAGTTAATCCTAGATCAAGATTAGTCTCTAAAAAAGGTAATACAACCTTATTTCAGATAGATACTAGTAAAGCTAATATTGAAATTCCTAAAACAATACAATGGAATGATATAACATTACCAGACTCTTGGAAATTAGAAAAGATAGTACCTCCTATAATAGAAAAGAGAACAGCTAAAACTATTATAGAAGAAACCAATGGTGACGTTAATATTATTTTTGGTAGACATAGTACAGACACTAGATACACTAAAAATAATGCACAAGCATCTACATCTAATGTTGCAGGTATTATAATGTCTAATAATAAAATACCTCATGCATTATATGAAGAAGAACCAACATTTTCAGATATGAATTTTAAAATTAATACAATAATATTTGAACCTAATAGAGATAAGTGTTCAAAAGAATTCATGAAAGATAAAAATAAAACTTTTAGAAAATGGTATTTTAATACATTCAATAAAGAACAATTATCTGAATATAAGGAACTGTACTATGATCATTTAACACTATTAGGATATGAAATACCATTTAAAAAATGGTTTAAACATTTAATATCACCAAAAATATTAGTTACTAAAGAACCAAGAATTTGGGAAACTGTAGATGGAACTACAGTAACCAGTAGACATCCTCCAGTAGGACAAATTAAATATGGATCTATTGAAGCAATGAGTTTTGTTCAAACTACAAATAGATCAGAAGATACATCTATTATAATTAAACAAAATAATTATACCCATATGCATTTACAAACAATTGCATCCCAATTATCCTCAATAGAAGATAGTGTTAATGAGAAACAAAAAGAAAAGGAAAAAATTGATAGTGTAAAACCGGTATTAATTAAACCTCCTCCTATTCCTTATAATTTTAATACTAAATCAAGTAATAGTAATGAATTTTTAAAACAAATCACAAATAAATTAGATAATTTAAAAATAAAAGATTCTATTAAAGTTATTACAAGGAATGATTCAGAAGAGGATTTAGTTAAGCAATTTACAAATCAATTTACAGATAATACAGATTATGTAAATGTAGCTAAGCCATCTTTACAACAGCCTATGCCATTTACAAAAAATTATTATCAAAGACCAACACCAGCAACAGTGTTGTTTGAAGAACAGGTACAATCTGTATTAAGTTACAATGGTAAATCCATTTACGAATGGAATTTAGATGGATTTACAGAATATCAAATAATTATTTTATTACATAACATGTTAATGTATGCAACAATCTATAGAACGAATAATAACAATGATAGGTTAATTGCAAAAATGATTATTGCTGGCTTCTCAGGACAACTGAAGGGCTGGTGGGATAATCATCTGTCACCAAACCAAAAATTAGAAATTATTAATGCAATTAAAATAGAACCAGTCACTAATGAAAGAAAAGAAGATGCAGTCTATACATTAATACAAACAATTTTAAGATATTTTATAGGTAGTCTAGAAGAATTGCAATCTAGATCACAAGAGTTAATAATGAATATTAAGTGTCCAACCTTAACACATTTTAGATGGTACCAAGATACATTCTTAACCTTGTTATATCAAAGAAATGACTCTAATTCAGATTTATGGAAAGAAAGATTTATTTCTGGTTTACCTAGATTATTTGCAGAGAAAATTAGAACTACATTAAGAGAACAAAATAATGGTAGTATACCTTATGAAAACTATACATTTGGACAGTTAAAAGGTATAGTAATAGCAGAAGGATTAAAATTGTGTACAGATTTATCTTTACGCAATCAACTGAAAAAACAAAAACTCCTAGGTAGAAAAGAATTAGGGGAATTTTGTAATCAATTTGGAACTAATTTAACCCCTCAGTATGCGTCAAATAATTATCCTAAAAAGAGGAATAAAAACAAAAAGAATAAAAAACCTTTTATTCCTTATAGAAGAAAGAAAAATAAATTTAGGAAAGAACCACAACCAGAAAGAAAATCAGGTAGAAAACCAACGAAGAAAAATAAAGATTTTGCAACTTCATCTAAACCAATAAAACCTTTAGTATGTTGGGAATGTGGTCAAACTGGCCATACACGTAACCAATGTAAATTAAATAAGAAAATTAGAGAATTAAATATTCCTGATGAGGAAAAAGAATCCTTATTGAATTTACTTCAAGAAACTTCTTCTTCAACAGAAACCTCTGAATATGAGGCTTTAGAAATAAACTCTTCAGAATCAAGTGATAATGATAGTGAAAATAGTTCTTGTAATTGTGATAATTATAATACTATAATGGATTTAAATAAAATTACTATCAATGTAATTACGGCACAAGAAGAGACTTTTATTAGATATCAATAGATACTATCTCTGATAAAGAAGAGAAAAGGAGATATATGGAAAGAATTATTGAATCTAATAAAAATCAGAAAGAAGAGAAAAGATTTAAACCTCATACAGAAGCTATGTTAAATCCATCATATACTATGACAGAAGTATTAACCATGGTCGTGACAGAATCGGCCGATTCCGTGCGGAATCGGCCGGATCGAAATCGGGATCGCGCGTCGCGCTCGACCCGATTTCTGCGCCGACTCGGCCCGCCCCGAATCGGGCTGTGAATCGGCCCGTTTCGCTCGATTCCGACCGATTTAACTCGGAACCGGAACCGGCCGATTTAAATCGGAACTCGGTTTTTTATAAAAAATTACCAAAATACCCTAGGTATAATTTTTTATTAAATTATTTAAGCATGGGTAAAATGGTAATTTGGATTTAAAAACCCAAATCATAACCCTCCCCGATTCCGCCGCCCGACTCCGACCGTTCGCTCCGCCGCCCTCCGGCGATGCTTGCGCCGTCCTCCTCGGCCGTCCTCCGTCCGACCAGTGCCACCGCCGCCCGACTCCGACCTTCAGCCTCCGCCCTCCGCCAACGATTCCGCCGGCAGCGTTGCGACCGCCGCCCGAACTCGGGTTCCTGCCGGCCAGACGCGAGCCGCCGCGGAGTCCTGCCCCTGAACCTCGCCGTCCTGACCGCCGCCTCGCTCGTCCGACCCGAGGCTGCCGACATCCTCCGACATCGCCGCCGCGTAGACTCGCCGCCGACCGGGCCGGCGCGGCGGCGGCGGGGGGGTAAAAGAGTGGCATTCTCGTAATTAGAAAGTTGACTCGAGCTCTAATCCCCGAGTCAAAAATAATAACCAACTCTGGATCACTAAAAAATCTTTAAAAATACAGAAAAATATCATAAATTATAATACACAGAATAATATCAAAATAACATCAATATCCAACTTTAATATATTTATATTATAAATTGTCAAATTATTATATATGACCGATTAAATTAATTTGGACCGATTCAACAAAACCGATTCCTGGCCGATTCAGTACCGACTCCGATTCGATTCTCGATTCCGATTCACTTCAGGGAAAACCCATTCCGATTCCGATTCTGAATTACGCAACCATTGCGAGACTAACTAGTAATTAAACCAAAAAAAACCCATTACTATTAATGATCTAAGAAAGGAAATTAATGAATTAAAATCAGAAATTTCTCAATTAAAAAAGAGAATAGAAATCTTAGAATTAAGTAATGAAATACAAGATCAAGATTCTGACAACTATAGAAGAAGAAGAAAATCTTAAAGATTTTGAAAATTTAAATACTTTTCATATAGGGGAATCATCTAAAACTCCAGACTCTCCTAAAGAGGAAAATTATTTAAATATTATTGAACAAACAATAACACGTAAATATGTTTTAAGAATAAAAATCATTCTTAAAAAATGAATTCAGTCTAGAAACATTAGCATTAGTAGATACTGGAGCAGATAGGAATATTATCCAGGAAGGTTTGATACCAACTCAATATTATGAAAAAACTACTCAAACCTTATCAGCTGCTAATGAAGAACGCTTAAAAGTTAATTATAAGTTATCTAATGCAGTAGTCTGCATAAGTGATATAAGAATGTATTTAACTTTTATCTTAGTTAAAGAATATTGGATCAGAAGTAATCTTAGGAAATCCATTTACGGCATTAATAGAACCTTTCTTTATAGATGATATAGGAATACATACACATCTTAAAGGAAAGGATATTACCTTTAAATTAGAATTTCCTAAGAGACAAACATTTATTTCTATAATGAAAAATAAACAAAAGAATAAAATTAAACAAATAACATATTTACAGGAAGAAATCAATAAAGTATTATTAGAAACAAAATTAACAACCCCAATGATAGAAAATAGGGTCAAAGATATAAAAAATCTATTTGAAAAAGACCTATGTAATGATTTACCTAGTGCATTCTGGAATAGGAAAAAACATGAAGTTTCTCTTCCTTATGAAGTAGGTTTTACAGATAAACAAATTCCTACCAAGGCAAGACCTATTCAGATGAATCAAGAATTAGTAGATTATTGTAGAAAAGAAATTACAAAATTACTAGAAAATAAATTAATTAGAGAAAGTAAATCTCCTTGGTCCTGTGCTGCTTTTTATGTATATAAAGCTTCAGAAATTGAACGAGGATCACCTAGATTAGTTATTAATTATAAACCTTTAAATAAAGTTTTACAATGGATTAGATATCCTATTCCAAATAAGAAAGACTTATTAAAACGATTATATCAAGCTCAAATATTTAGTAAATTTGACTTAAAATCAGGATTTTGGCAAATTCAAATTAAAGAAGAAGATAGATATAAAACAGCATTCAATGTACCATTTGGTCAATATGAATGGAATGTAATGCCCTTTGGGTTAAAAAACGCTCCATCAGAATTTCAAAAGGTAATGAATGATATCTTCTATCCATATGTTCACTTTATTATAGTTTACATAGATGATGTTTTAGTATATAGTGACAATATAGATCAACATTTTAAACATTTAAATCAGTTTTATAAAATAGCTATAACCAATGGTATAGTTTTATCTAAACCCAAAATGGTTTTAGTCCAAACAGAAATTAGATATCTAGGCCATATTATCAGTAAAGGAAATATCAAACCAATACAAAGAGTATTAGAGTTTTCTAAAAATTTTCCTGATAAAATATTAGATAAAAATCAACTACAAAGATTTTTAGGCAGTCTAAACTATATAGCAGAATTTTATAAAAACTCTAGCATTTGATTGTAAGTTACTCTTTAAAAGATTAAAGAAAAATCCATCTCCATGGACAGAAGAACATACTAAAGCAGTACAAAATATTAAACAAAAAAGTTTATTTATTCCTTGTTTAACGTTACCTCATCCTAATACTTTAAAAATAGTAGAAACGGATGCTTCTGCCCTCGGATATGGGGGAATCTTAAAACAAGAAATTAATAAAAAACCTTATATTATTAGATTTCATTCAGGGTTATGGAATGAAACACAATCAAAGTACTCTACAATAAAACATGAAATGTTAAGTATAGTCAATTGTATATTAAAATTTCAAGATGATTTAGTCAATACTAAATTTCTATTAAGAATTGATTGTACTGCAGCAAAATTCATATTAGAAAAAGATGTACAGAATCTTGCTTCCAAAAACATATTTGCAAGATGGCAAGCATTATTAAGTAGCTTTGACTTTGATATTGAATACATTCCCGGCTTAGAGAATTCATTACCTGATTATTTAACTCGTGAATTTTTGCAGGGGGAATCCATCTCATGGCTCAAGACGATAAGGGTAAAGCCCCAATGTGGCCTACTGCAGCCTAAAACTCTCCAAAAATCTCCCTCCCTTTATATCAAAATTATCCATCAAATGCCTACTGATGAGATCCAGATAGTCCAACATATCAGCCCAGTTTTAAGAATTTAAGTCCATATATCCAAAAACCCCTTTCTCTATTGTCTGTGTTATTTGGATGTATCCTCCAGAAATGCTTAGAAACATATGTGATCCTTCATATAGTAGCAAAACACCACTTTGCTGAGTTTTCCCATTTTCCAGTACATCTCTGGTAAAACACGGTTTCTTTTATGAATGTATACTTACAAGATTTAGGTTCATGTGAAATTACCCATCAGATATGCAGGTGATGATGTAAGGAACTAACGTTAAAATATCCTGAATGATTATGAGACTAAGATCTCTTATAGTAAGATTAGTTATTCAGAAGGTAGTTATCTGTAGAAGAATTTGGACATCCCAATTCTTTTCGTAAGCTTTCACTGTGTCTAAACCTCCTCCCGGGATGTTTCCTAAATGAATATACATATTGGGATTATATTGAGGCATTTGATAAAGTTTTCTTGTATCAAAATCCCAATACTCAACATTCATGGTTTATTAGGTGTGACTTAGAAAAAACCATGTTTTATATACATATATATATATATATATATATATCGAGTCGAGTTCGAGGTCGAGTTACGAGTCGATTTTGAGTTATAACCGAGTCGAGTCGAGTCGAACACGACCTTGCTCAAACTCGGCTCGTAAGATTCGAGTTCGAGTCGAGTATTTAAATGTCGAGTTTCGAGTCGAGTCAAGCCGAGCCGAACGCTAAATGCTCACGAGCTGGCTCTGCTCAATTAACAACCCTAATTATTACACCTAATTTTAGATTTTATAAGTTTAGTGAGACTTGAATATTGAAGAGCATTTTTATCTTTTATGATGAATCTATTTTCACCGATTCATACCTGTCCAACTCGGTCGGCAAACAGGTCAAAACCGGGCGATTCACAATCCGATTCCTGCCTACCCAGACCGATATTCTCATCATTTTTTGAATCAAAACGTGGCCCAATCGAGCTGCCCAAACACGTCCATTTCTGATCCCCCTCTCCGCGCCGGAATTCGCCGCTCCCATGGCCGGCCACCCGTGGCGGCGGATCTGCCCCGATGGCTGGTCCGCCACCCCCTTTCTATATATATATATATACACCATGACACCACATAACTATAGCCTGTTGTATATTTATTTCTTATGTCACTATTATTCTATGTCTATGGTCTCTAACGCAGCATATATACATTCGATATCTATATTGTTATACTATATTTATTGCCTATTGTATATTTACTCGTAATATCACACTAACAAAAATTATTTTTTAATAAAACAAGTATCTTATCCATGAAATAAATTCTAAAACAAATAATCAAGAAATGTTGTTCAGTATTGTGGATGGAGACCACGTATACATTTTCACGTACTTACATGTATATATGTATGTAAGCTCTTTCATCGCTCTGCAACTTTTGGAGGGAGGTGGTCTCGTTGGATGTCGAGGACGTGCGCATTTTGGTGGTCGGCGTCCACAGTCAAGTGGCGTAGCATTGCGAGGTCCAAAGGCCAGGTGAGTGCAACCTTTGCATGTGTTCTTGAATGTTAGAGTGGCCTCCCCGCATGCCTTCTTCATTTGCACGGTTTGCTGTTAGATTGTCGCTGTGCAATCAAGAATTTGAGTGTAGAGTGTGGAGATGAGGAATGGTTGTCATTTGTTATCCAGCTAGCTATGTTGGTTTGTTGTCCACTTTTTGGAATTGGGTTGTGGAGGTAATGCATGGTAGGAAGGAAGGGGAGATCATGGGCTGCTTGGATTTGATAGCTTTGCATTGGAGTGATCTGATTTAGGTGGAGATATGTCTGGCTTGAGGCGGAATTGGTCTTCCTAATCTTACAATATTTGGAGAATGAGAAGCTCACCCAAACTATGCACAAGTAAAAATTTTCTTCTTACCATTTTTTTTTTGCTTCTTTAATTATAACATGTGAACTGCTTGATAGCTTACTTTTTCTTATACGTCGATATATTGGAACTAGAGTCTGGCTTGTATTTCAACATGAGATACTTAGAGGACCAAGTTGTGGCGGGTGAATGGAATGAGGTTGAAAGGTATCTGCATGGGTTCACAAGGTTGGATGACAATCCTTACTCCATGAAAAATTTTTCGAGATTAGAAAACAAAAATACCTTGAAGCATTTTATCTAATTAAGTTCAACATTTTCTACTTACTTACTACTGGATTCATAAGTTTTCTTTTGGTCTTTACAGGCATGACGGAGCTAAAGCACTGGGAATTTTAGTGAAAGATCTAAAAGTGCTTGCATCCTTGAGTGAAAAAGATTTTAATGATATCACCGAGTTGCTAACTCTTGATGACTTCAGGTGTTTTCATCAATGCATGGGCTGCTTGGTTCTAGTTTTCTTTTAATCTTGCCTGTTTTTTGCTTACTTTTGTTGAACTGAGGTGTTTTCTTTCATGAAACAACGGTACTTAGTGCTGGTTGCGAATTTTCTTGGAATGCTTACCTTGCAGCTCCTTATATGTCCAGGCAAAAAGAAGTGCTTTCGAAGTATGGTAACACGAAATCAGCTCGAAATAAATTACTTTAGAAACTTAAGCAGCTGATCAAAGAAAATCCGTTTTTTTGTGACAAGCTTTATTTTCCAGTATTTGAGCCCTCACGCTTGAAAACTTTAATTAACCAAGGGTAAATTCTTGCTCTTTTCTGCTATAAATAGCATGAATTGAATTTTGTAGTAAATGTTTTTCTCTGTTTAATACTATTTACGTTATCAAAATTCCAGATGTTAGCAGAAGTAAATTAAAATTATGCTTCAAATGAACATTCTTCTTTTATCTTTCTAAACCTTTCATCCATTTAGAAATTACTCATAAGACTAATGCTTTCTTTTGATTGCTGCTTATACAGTCTTAATTGGCAGCACCAACAGTGTAAAAACTCACGCCTTGAGGCTGATATAAAGACTCTAGTCACTGATGCCGATCGTGTTCTACCTCCTACCAAGAATCCCCCTACCGAGCATATTTCAAAACTGAAAGATTTCATCCTGTTGGTGCTCATGGTGTAAGGTTGTTCCCTCTAGTCTTTTGCATCTTGGTACTGCTAGACAGACAGGAATTCTTTGTGGCAGCTTTTTCAACCAGTTGTTACTTCTCACCTAAAACTATTGCAAGACAGAAGCTCAGCCTCAGACCTATCTATACCACATACTGTTGCAGCAGCTTCCTCTCCTAAATCTGGCGACTGTCTTAGTCATAAATTTGATATTATTCTATGACGTGTTTTTTTGTTTGAAAACCTTAAATGCTTGTTTTGTTTGTTAATCTACACCAGCTGCTTTTCTGAAACACCCTACGAAACCTAATGTTGCCCTGAGGTTGGAAAGTCAACAAGTTAATTTTGAACAATGAATGAAGCGAATGCGTGCTGGCAAGTCAGATGAAGTTTGGTTACAATTTACGGAAACAGGAACTACCCAAAATTATTTGTTTATTTGTGTGTTTTTTGTCTAGTAAAGCAAGTTGGAGGTTGTTTCGGTAGGTGGTCGGTCTGGGTGCCGCACATCTTGCAAGAAGACCTTCCAAAGGCTGTTGTGCGAAATCTTAACCAAGGTGCAAATGTACTGAGCATGGATTGTCACCCTCAGCAACAGACAATTTTACTAGATGAGCTTACCCCTTTCTGCAGTGTAGTTAGTAATAGCTGGCAGTCTGGAACTATTTGCTGACATCATTTATAGTGACAGGATTTCATTTACCTTGTTTGATTCAGTTGGGACAAATGTGGGAGACATTAGTGTATGGGAAGTTGGTTCTCAGGAAGGGCTGACACACAAGACTTCTGAAGTTTGGAATATTTTAGCATGTACCTTGCCATTGCAGGTATTTCCTTATGCTCTTCCAGTTCTTGATGGTTTAGTGTCCTCGTGCTCTATATGTGCATGTTATAATTTTAAGTAATAAATTGCAGGTTCCCACTGAGTCTGAGTGGTAGAAAATTAGATGTTGAGCCAGTGGTTGGAGAAGATGTTTATAAAGCAAAACTCGGGAAGTTGTCTAACATTGCTGACTTGTGTGAGTTGACGGCGCAGCGGCTTCCTGATCCCTTGGCCACTGGCAAGGTTAATATAAAAACCTCCATGCAAACGGTGAAAATTTGATGTTGAAACCATATATAATTAATGATGTAGTGTACATTTATTTGATTCATTTAGAAATCTTGTCTAATGCTTCTGTTTTTGTTTTTAGATTGTAGGATTGTTATATATAGACTTTGGATATTCTGCTTTGGCACTTTTATCTACTTCTACTCACAAGCTTTGGAAATGGCCAAGGAACAAACAGAATCCATCTAAAAAGGTTGTCTTTGAATGGATATTTAATTTGATTGTAACGTAGAATGGTGTAATTTTGGCTGCTGATACCATTTGTATTTCAGTCCACAGCATCTGTTGCTCCCCAACTATGGAAACCTTAATGACACCAGCAAACCCAACCAGGTTAAAGAGCCAGCTGCTTGCATTGCTTTGTCCAAAAATGATTCCTACGTAGTTTCTGCATCTGGTGGCAAGGTTTCAATATTCAACAGATTAACTTTTGAGGTATAGTATCATTTTCCTAATCTCTCTTTTTAAGCAGTAAAGCTAAAGCATATGGTCAACCTCTCCATAAGTAATACATGTCTCCAATTCACTCTGCACTATACAACTATCAATGCGCATAAGTAAAGTCGTCACATGCTGAATAATTGTTGTTTAGAGAATTTGATACAACTTCAAACATATGTTTCCATGTACTTTGTTCATTTAAAACAATGAATGAAACGACTCGCGATGTTAAAAGATAAATTTAATGGTTGTGTCTCATGACTAAGGATTCTGTATGGTCTTTGAATTTGGGAAATGACTACAATTTTCACCCGTGCATGCCTGTAAATTTCAAAAGTCTACACCCTACTTGTTTATTTTTTTGGGTGGTGAAAATATTTTGATGCAAAAATTCAATATTTTTAAAAATTTTGAAGTTAAATTTGACCCTCGTGCAGGAAGATAACAGCCAACCTCTTTATCCACAGATAAATATTAAATAAAATATTAAATGGTTCCATTTCGTAAATAGCTGCCTTTGAAAAAAGTGGTTAAACAAGGGATATTGCAATACTCAGTTGATAAGGGTGGTTTTGTTTGAATTATCTCATGATAAGGTAAAGCATAGTGCAACATCATCTGGCAACGTTTTTAATTAAAAAACTGCTCTCGTTATCATACTTAAGGGTTTACATAGAGCATGCAAAAGTTTGAAGCTTACTGATATGGATTCTCATGTCATGGCAACTTTCATGCGAATGCCACCAGCAGCAGCTACCTATCCTGCATTTTATCCACAAGACAATAATATAATTGCCATTGGAATGGAGAAGTCTACAATCCGGATATACAATGCTCAGTGCGCTGAGGTTGTTAAAGTGCTTATAGTCTCTTTTGTCGTGGGGCATAAATAGGTTGTTATTTGCTTGAAAATTTTAATGACACGCTAGTCTTATAATATATATGCTTGGTGCGGATAAAGATCAAGCTGAGGGAACATCAGGATCGGATAATAGGCCTTGCATTTTCCCCGTCACTAAATGTACTGATTTCTTCTTTTGTTGACGTGTTTGGGCCCCTAAAAGGGACTTAAAACAATCAAAGGAAATTTGTAATTTGTGTCATGTTCACTATATATACTAGTTTCTTCTGGTGCAATGTGTTGAGGCCCTTCAAAAGACTCTAAACAATAAAAAAAAACTCGCAATTGCTGTGACATTCACTAAATGTACTCGTCTCCCCTTGCACTAGTGTGTTTGGGCCCTTAAAAGAAACTTGTACTGGTTTCTTCTTGCGTTGGTGTGTTTGGGCCCTTAAAAAGGACTTGCAAAGGAAACTCGTAATTGGTGTCACGTGTATCTATTAATTTGAAGACTAAGGAATAAAATTTTCCTATTAGCCTATATACAAGTTACCAATATCATCCGGGACTAATATGGGATAAACTCAACTATCTCCCTTTCACACATCAAACATACCGCTCCCCTTTCACACATCAGACATACCAAAACTATTATTAGACGAAACTCATATCATTACCTGACAAACTTTCTTTAAATCATTATGTATAACTCATAAAAAACATAATTTCATAATTGACATAGGGAAACACCAAAGCCTACCTTATGAGGAAATTAAAGTTAAATCATTAAGTGAAACTCATAAAGGAAACTTTCACAATCGACATAAGGAAACACCAAAGCCCACCCTATGAGGAAATTAAACTTTCACGGTCAGCACAAGAAAATACCAACTTTCACAATCACCATAGGGAAGCAACAAAGGCAGCATAGGAAAATACCAAAGTTTACAATCGGCGTAGGCAAAACGCCAAAGCCTACCTTATGAAGGAAACTATCAACATAGGCAAACACCAAACCCACTTTATGATGGAAACTATCAATATAGGCAAATGTAGGCAAATACTAAAACCCACTTGGCTCTGATATTATTATTGGGCCCCTAAAAGGGGCTTGAAATAATTAAAGGAAACTTGCAATAGATATTTTTTTGATCCAAAATCTAGCTTTAATGAATAAGGCTTTCTCATTAGCCTATATACAAGTCACTAACATCATCCACGATCAATACGGGATAAACCCAACATGATACATGGACACTACGATCTAGCAATCATTGCATTTGTGTTTGTTTTAATACATGAATTATTATTTGTTCCTGATGATTTGGTGCAGTTATGTATATGGAGCATTGATGGCTGGAAGAAGACAAAATCAAGATTGATAGAAGTCCTGCCAGGAGGCTCAGGACCACTAATTGGAGAAACTAGAGTTCAATTTCATAAGGATCAAAATCATGTATCGGTTGTCCACAAAAGTCAGATCGCTGTCTATGATAGAAACCTTAGATACTTGCATTCTGTAAGTTACTATAGATATGGCATAAGTGACGATATTTGATTCTTATTTTTTATTTTTCTTCCTTTCTAAAATGCTAGGTTCTTAAGATTTTCTTTCAATTTGTTGTTAACTGATTAGTTATCTGATTATTGTGAGTTAATGTGATCATATTGTCTCCTTACTGATAGTGTTGTATTTGTCGTTGATGCATATGTTGTTGACAGTAATCTAATGCTCAAAATTTGCTGTATGCTTCGAAGGAAATAGTGAATAGCAATTTAATGTGCCTTTTGCTTGTTGCATCATTGGTCTCCTATAGCAGTTCTTCCTGCACCCATCTCAAGTGTGATCTATTCATCTGATGGTCTTCTTATATATGCTTGATGGTGCAATTGGAGTATTCAATTCAGACTGTCTGGAATTACGCTGTCGAGTTGCATCCACTTCTTATTTGCCAACGTCGGTTTCCGGGTACTCTTTTTTCTTTTTGATTTGGCACAAGGAAGGAATACTTGTGGATTTATCTTTCATCGTCTCTGTAATGATGTTATGGTGATTCAGTCTCGCAGTTTTGTTGTAGTTAGTGATAGTATTTGAATGGTTTTCAAATTTGCAGCAGCAGCAATGTGTGTCCTGTAGTGATTGCAGCTCATCCGACTGAACCTAACCAAATCGCATTGGGCATGAGTGATGGGACCGTGTATGTTCTACAGCCTCCGGAGGCAAAAGGGAAATGGGGCTCTTAGCCATCTCAGTAAAATATGATCTTTCCATCTAATTCATGGAATTCTTCTTTGAGTAGCCAGGCATCTGTACCTGCTCGAATGCGACTTCACCCAACATGCATCAGTTTTTTACCCTTTGATACACACATTCACCACGTATTTTGGATCTATTAATTATGGGTTTTTTCCCCGCAGAGCTAAGTCTAAGACTATAGAACACACATTCATGATCTGTCTGGTAATTGTTGTTTGAGTCATCTGTGTACTTTGATGTTTTAAGTCCTACTGTGTCTGTGAAAGACTGACTCTCTTTCTTGGTTGAAAGTTGAATATAAGGATTTAACTGTATATGGTATTCTCAAGACTCGAATTAGGCTCCATTTGATTAGTGCCTAAAAAATAAAATTTTTGTGAAATCTATAAATAGTAATTGATGGCAATTATTTTTTTAGGGTATTTTTTGGTCAGATGTAACTAGAACTTCTACAATCGGTCCTTCTTGGACATTTTATCTCTACAATATTTTTTATAAAAAACACAAAAACATTGAGGTAACTTTTTTGTGTGTGAAGAGATTTATATCCTAACTTATTGAAATTTACATCATAAGTTGCTCTTTGTTACTTGTATCTAAACAAGAATCACTTCAAACTTCTAGACCCACAAAATTGATCAATTACAGCCCCTCTTTATAAAAAAAAATTGATCATTAATCTTATAACAAGGAAGACAATAATCAAGCTGATCATCTAAGATGGTGCATGATATGATCACGGCGCTTATAAATTTTGGTTATTTATATTATTGTATTTGACGATTCTCTAATGATTTTCAGAATTTTACATAATTTGAAATGGCTTTAGAATATAATAGGCTTCAATTAAAAACTTTTCTCATAAATTTGCAATGCTTGATTTATATTATCGAAGATATCCATTTTATACTATTATCAATTATAGTTATTTTTAAAAATCTCAATATTTTATTATATACTAATCAGTCAAAATCATCAAGTTGTTGAATTTTCAACAAAGTTACTCAAAAATTGTTAAACTTAAAATAGTGTCCGATTTTAAATGATTTAGATTTTCTAATTGTGTTTACAATAATAAAGGGTTAAGTTGTAATTTAATTTACTTTTATTAATAATAAATAAAATATAATATTATAAAATATTTTGAGACACATGAAGAATGCTAATGAAAAGACTTAAATAAGAAAATAATATTTTTGTGAATAGGAAATGAAGAATAATATATTACAAGTCAGAGGGCATGCAGTGATGCTAAGTTAAACGTTTGGGGTTTTGTACATTTATATAGATATAGATTTGGAACAACAAAGTAGGAACATGTAAGCTTCAACAACTCTCGAAGCAGACTTCCTCACTATGTACATAAGCAGCTTGAGAAGATAAACATTGGAAGAGGCTGGCATGCCCCAAATGCCTAATAATCTCTTAGATTTGAGAATTCTTATTGTGGATGGGAAATTAAATCAGAGTAGCTCAATTGCCTTTTCTGTAAAAGAAATTAAGCATAAAACAATTGGATGGAAGAAACATAAAATCTTGTTTGCAGGCAAAATACATTTGATAGCTAATCAGCTTAATTACTTATTATTCAACTAATCAGCTCAATTAGCAAACCTTAAGGGTATTATATGTTGAGTTAATCTCATATCCATTATTGGGTAGGCCAACGATTTATATATAGGCTTCGGGAAAACCTTATTTTTCGAAATAATTTTTGCCCAAGAGAAGCATGGTAAAACTTGTGGAATCCATGTTGGGCGGTGATATTGCTCAATACAGTCAACTTGTGAAAGTTTTATAGCTGACCAGGAAAAAAGTATAAATATAGAAAATCTTATTTAGTACTCTTTAGAGAAAATATGACAACTCGATGGAAAGTTTAGCATCTTACACGATGATTTAAAATAATTTGTTAATATTTTAATCTATAAATATGTCCAAAATAACAAGACAAAACTTGGTGGTCTTACATTTTAATCTATAAATATGTCCCAACTAGATCATAAAAGGCTCGGCTCAAAGTGGCAACGGGCTAGGTTTTTGACCCAATCGGTTAGATAATATCACAACGCTCGGCCCGAACTCATGCCAAGCCTCGGACCGGGGGCAGAGACCGAGTCGAGCTCGCTTAGCTCCGTCTTAAAAATTGATCAGCCAACACCCCTGGGCTGTCCAGCTGAATAGGGCTAAGCTGAGCAGGTGTGAGAGTCTTAATGGACTAATTCACTCTTAATGGAATTATTACAAGTCGTAGAAGGGCCTTGTGAGTGAGATGTTAATTAGTTCTAACATAATAGTACTTGTTATAAGTAAAATTGTTCATTCTATTAATTAATCTCTCAAGCATATTAATTAAGATTAAGCATGAAATGGTAGCACAGAGAGAGAGCATGCACCACAAAAGCAAGCAAATTAGTGCAATGGTACCCACTATACATGCTGCTAATTTACGATAACTTTTCTCTCGAAGATGATACGACTCCGATACAAAACAGTAGAGAAGATTGAACAACTCAATAACTCCTCTATCCGTGGAACAAAACTTCGAAGAGAAAAAAAATTTGATATCATGCATGGGCAAAAGCTAGTCATCAGGGGCCCCATGCAATTTAATAGGTAGGTGCAAGACCTTCATGTGCAGCCACTTCCCCTACACAGTCCGGACACCGGACGGTGCAGTCTGCCCGACAGACCGGACGGCGCGGCCGTCCGGATAACCTTGTTTACCGCCGACGAGAGGTCAGAGGCGACCATCAATGGCAAGCCGACGAGGGAGATGGTTTTTCGATCTTCTCAACTTCCCCAACCCTCTCAGGCTATATACCCCACAACTTCATCAAAACAATATATATATATATATATATACTTTCTTTTTACTTTTACAATACATATGGAACAATGTTATTATAATATAGAGACCTATATATGTTATATATGTGCGTGTTTTTTAAGAATCTGACGAGCAATTGCTAGCTACCATCTTCGCCACGTTGTCTAGAGAGGCCCTGCTCTTGCCTTGTGAGGTTAGCTTATTCCCTGCAGCACCCACTGTATATGGTACTGTACTAAATGAGTGAAATGGATATTGAGAGGTGAAGTGCTTTAGTTGTTACCGTCACCTCTTTCTGTGTGGGATGGGCCATGCGGAGCTAAATGATGAAGAACTTAGGTTGTCACTTCATGAAGATATATATCATCATCTGTAACATTGTTTTGTGTGGGTCCTTTCATGTGATGATCTCTCCATCTTTATTGAGGCTTTTTGTAAGCTGCAGATTATTGATCATCTGCAAGCTGCAGATTATTGATACGAATTCAGGTCATATATAAATAAACATGTAAGAATTGTATCTGAAACATATATGCTATATGATATAAACCATTGGCGTTACTTGTTAATGAGAGTCTGGTTTACCTCCCTTGGGAAAATGCAACAATTTTTGTTAATAGGTTTCATATGTGCTTTTTAACTGTCTCAAAGTAGATTTAACAAGATAATATCCTTTTTTCATGCCGAGTCCACGTCAAGAAGTGAACTCCTGTTACTCTAATTACCCGTTCTAAATAAATTTTAACTAGTTTGAATACATGCTATATATTGTAGTCGTCCCTTTACTCACCACAAGAGCTAATTAAGTTAAATTCATCAGATTACGTTGTATTGAAGCTAAGATTCAACATATTTAATTTACTGCAAACTTCAAGGTGATCAAAATCTTCCACAAGCATCTGTTCCTAGAAAATTTATGGTCTAATTAATCAACTACCAGCCTACACTGCACATTAAGTCAAATATATCTCTTCCTCCAAAACGACGAAAACCCCTACAACATCGTGCATCCTCATCTTCAAGCAAACAAGACATGAAAGCTCATCAGCTAACATATTATATTAATCAAGGCCGAATTAAGGTCAGCAACTAGCTCTTTTCCCCATCATATGCATGACAAATTTGTCAACACGCTCTAAATATTATACATACACGAACAATATATTTAATCTATCCCCACCTCTGCTGCTATATAGATACATTTCAATATTTATCATAGGTGTTGAAGAAAGGAATGAATCAACAATCAGTAAAAGGAAGATAAGGAAAAGATGGTCTCGACTATCATCTTATGTCATCTCGCACGTGAGATCCACACATATATTCAGTGAGAGAATTTAGTTTGCCTAAGCCTTTTGGGCAAGTTGGCTACAGGAAATGCCGCATGCTTGCTTACAAGCAACCTGCTCTGTGTAACATGGTAGCTACGCCCTGTTTATCTTGGCTTTAAAGGTTGAATCCTAAATAATAAAAAAAAAACAACAATGACAAGCTGAATTTCTGGCCAAGACCCACCACCAAAAAGCTAGCTTTATGACATAGAATTAAATTTAACAATACAATACATGCTGTATAGTACTGTATTTTACCCAACACACAAATATATATTAATCTATATACATATATATTTTACCCAACACACAAATATGTATTAATCTATATACATATATAATACACTTTCACATTCATATATACTCAATGTGTATATATAGCTAATGCTCATCTACTATGTCTCTTTCATTTTTTCCCTTTCTCTGGCAATACTTGTCTCCCCCACTTTCTTCCCTAACGACTCTGGTGCACATTCCTCTTTTCCTTAAAAAAAGACGACCGACCCCACGAGGTGGGTAGTTGCCATAAAGGGCAAGAGGAGTGGTGGGCTTGGGGGAACATGAGCAGGAGCTCTGGCTGCGGCGGGGCCGGCGGCGGCGGTGGAGGGCCATGCGGCGCCTGCAAGTTCTTGAGGCGCAAGTGCGTGGCGGGGTGCATATTTGCACCCTATTTTGATCCGGAGCAGGGGGCGGCCAGGTTCGCGGCTGTGCACAAGGTGTTCGGCGCCAGTAATGTGTCAAAGCTGCTGGCCAGGGTGCCGGAGCACCGCCGCCTCGACGCTGTCGCCACTGTCTGCTTCGAGGCGCAGGCTAGGGTTCGAGACCCTGTGTATGGGTGCGTCTCTCACATCTTCGCCTTGCAGCAGCAGGTGATAATCTTCTTCACAGCTTGGTCATTTTGATTTATAAGCTATACGTACTTACACCATGTAGTGCTTACTTGATTCATGACTACCACTTGAGCACTCTTTCATGCATTAGATCAGGTTGGTTTTAGCAAAAAGAACTTTTTCGTGCATCAGATTGATCTTTTTCTATATTTTTGAGGACTTGAGCCTAAGTTTGTGTGCTTTTTTAATCAAATTGTGAGTGTCATTTGGATACTTTAGCTGTTGTTCTGGGTGGTTTGGAGTTCGTTCCAGCAAACTTCACCCAGCTTGAGTGAGTTAATTAGCTAGGTTAGATTTGTATGTCTTATTCTGATAAGAAATACAAACACTCAAGATAATGATTTTGTCATGGAAACACACACCCAACACTCTCTTTGTCTCTATCTAAATCTCCATTCCTAACATATGTATGCAACGGTTTATATTTTCATCTTCGAATCATGACTTTGACAAGTTAATAAGTAACTAGAGAACTCGAATGTTGCACAAATTTAAGTAGGTTTTGCTAGATATATAGTTTCGAGCTAATCGGCGTATCATCGATGAATTTCTAATCTCATCAAATATCTAATATATCTTATGCACTATATGTGCTTAAAAAATTAGACTATTTGTCGTAACTAGAACATTTTACATATGGTTTTGTGCGTTATGAATTTATAATCGAGTTGCTTATACACATATAGTTTTATACCGATCAATTACTCGCAATTGTCCCTATTTTATTATGACTAAGAATAAGAGAGTGGCCAACTACTCCACCAAAAGTTTCACACGTTTCTTCAATATTATTGTCATTTTTCTTCGTTAGTGAGCCCGATGCACCGGCCATTTCGATCACCATGTATGATTCCCACTATATTCCTACGTGGTTAGTATTTTTTTTCATGTTCACATAACTAGTCTACTACTTGACCTCGAAAAATGCATATCACATATATACAAATCTTCTAGCTTGAGTGCTAATCAAAGAAAAATATGGTACCAATCAGGAACATTACATCATATTTTTTACTATCTAGTTCTTAAGTATTTCAATCAAGAGCATGTATGTATATATATGCTACATATATATATTTCAGGTGGTGAATTTGCAAAACGACTTGGCCTACGTTCAAGCTCGCCTGTCAAGCATGGAGCTCCAAGTGCAACAACCTTGCCATGCACCCCAGCCTCGCCGGCCGCCAGCGCCGGCAGCCTCATTCCCGCCGGTACTTTATGTCGACCACCCGCCGCCTGCTTCATGCCCAATGCAACGAGGTCAAGCAGCTGACGCCCCGCCGGAGATGGCCGACCTTTTGGCTCCATCTGATTCCAGCCAAGTGGAGGATGAGATCCAAATGCTTGCACGAGAGTTGCTGCTCAGATATTTTCCTACCTCTCAACCTCAACTCCCCAAGTCTTGTTAATTGGATTAAGTAAGGGATTCGATTTGCCGATTTTCTGGGCAAGTTTGTTGCTTGTTTCTAACAATTCATGCCCGCAAAGTTAAGTTAATTCCTGATCATATTTGTTAGATGGTGTAAGGAAGAAAGCCAAGGCACAAGGTCTATAGCTTGTGCCCCTCATCAAGAAGGTTGTTTTCCTTGTCCTATGGCTTCAAATAAAGTGTTCGCGCTGATATCAAGACAATTAAAATTAAAATCTACTTATTAATGCTTTCGCTAATTGTTTTACTTCCAACGTCTAAAGGAATGAAATTTATTCCGGCAGCTAGAAAGCCTAGAATGTCAGGACTCATGTCACGGGCCATTTCCTTTGAAATGGGTCAACGTCAAATCAAATCAAAGAGTTTTAACCACCTGATCTTGCCAGGTTAATAGCAACACCCCATCAAATCGAATTCTCTTGATTTTATTCAGAACGAAATTTAAGTACTGAAATTTGAATCACGCGAGCATGACGTCCGTCCATTTACTTATTAAAACCATTACCTGTTTTTTTCCCGAGTTTGTGTAAACACATCACATGACGTGTTATTACATACAATAAGGGAGTGACACGCAAGCAGGACTATTTATTTATTGTAGCCAAAATCATCACTTATATATTTAATGGAAAATTTATATTTTTTTCTGAGTTTGTGTTGTTGCATACAATACAATAGGGGAATGACAAGGCTGGTGGGCTGGGGGGGTTGGGACAGGCAAAAATATTTCCTCACTCCGCAACAAGTGCTCGTGTTATTTTTCTGGATTTTATAGTTTTCGTGATCAAGTAATATATTAATGAATAGAGTATCGATCACACAGAGACTAGACATATTTAATTAAAATTATTAAATTAAATTATATTGAACAATAGAAAATGATTTTTAAGATTTTTATTTATCTAAATTATAATCTAAAATAAAATAAAATGAAAATAAGGCATAATCTAAGAATTTGGTTTTTCAAGCTATGAATACTATGCTAAAGAATTAAATCCCCTTAAACCAATTAATTAATTGGCAAAATAATTATAATCATGAAATTAATTGTTACACTTCATGAGGTGGTAAAATTTTTATCATATAATTACCCATTTATGTGCATTAATTAACTATATTAAATTTCCTCAATATTGGACATCTCTTTCGTTGCACTACACTTTACCAATTTAATTTAAAATGCATTAAGCTTCATAAATTCTTTGCGGTTAAATATCCTTTCGGTGAACGACTTAAATGGATCCCCCGCAAATTTCATACAACTCCAAATCAGGGCACTTGTCTTTGATCTATAGATATATCTTGTAGATTACCCATAGACAAAGTATAATCAATTTAACATTCAATCAATTATTTAAAACATAGTTTCTTTTTGAGGCCTCACTACACTTCAACAATTAATCAAGTAAATAAAATCATTAAACATAACAAAATATAACTCTCATGTAGAAAATAATAATTGAATTCTAATTAAAATAACTATTAAATCATTGGCTTATGGTTCATTTCTTCTGTACCTTAATAAAATCTACTCCATAAAATAAGAAAAAATCATTAAAAAAATATTTGAACAATTTATAATAATAAAACCAATAAATTACAAAGGATATAAGAAAATAACCTCTTTTCAAGATCGTTCATTCTTTAAATCGTCAAATTCCTTCTTTTGATCTACATTTGAGAAATCTAAAAACATAGAGATGGACCTCTAAAGAGAACAGAAAAAATCCCTAATTTCATACATGAATAAATCTTTTATAGTTAATAGTATTGAAGTTGTCTTTTGTTGAAGCCAATTTAATAAATTAAATTTTTTTAAATTTATATACTAATGACCGTCAAGGCCCTCAAACCACAAGATTAAGCGGCGCTGACTATCTTTTCTGCACAGTTTGCAGATTCAAGTCATGTGTCTTCACGCCTCCAATTTCCTAGAAATATTAACCACAGATAAAAATTACATTAATATCCCAATATAACTACTAAAACTAATAGTTTCTAAATAAAAACCAAAATCATTAAAACTAATATAAAACACTAAACATCATTAACCACATAAACATGGGTTAAAATATATATAAAATAGACAATTATTACACCCCAAAGTTCCAGCTGTAAGTATCCACTGCAAGGTCTTACAACCAATAATGATGTAAAACCTGATCAGCTAACAACAAATCATCACCCATTAAATATCCTTAATGGTATTTTCAAAATTTCAATAACTAATAACTACTATCACTTACGCATATTTACAAGTACATAAGGACTTATAGCTAATATGGCCCCTAAAACCTTTACAACTTGTTATTTTCTCAAACATGGTAGTATGCATCTTGATTTGCCTCCTATGTATCATCTGATTAAAGTTGATCACTTATTCCCATGTCAATCAGATTTAAAGAGACCAGATCATCACGTAGTTGTATCCACCCAGGAAAATCAATCACCATCTTTGCATTGCATTTTACCAACAATATCCTCCAACGTCAGATTTAGTGTGTCAAAAGAGCCTTTTTTCACCTCCTCTTCTCGACTGGCCAAAAACTCTTCAATTGTTCCTGGCTCTCCAAACCATCCCAAAGGGTGGTTAGCAATCAAGTGAAGATTGTTGCATCCTCTGCACCGGGCAACCACAACTACCTTTTCATAAGATTCCCGACATATGGTTTTCGTCGATCTGGTTTCACAGACTTTGCAAGTAAAGATCATTGCAAGGTTGTGATGCTTAGATATTTTCATGTTGGAAAAGGTGGTGGAGTTCACAGCACTCCCATTGCTTCTTACATTTTCTGTCATTGTAGCCACATCCGTGCCAGGTTTTGCATCAACAATATTTGTTTCATGCTCCTCGGCTTTTTAGAGCTCTGTATACTTGACCTACCTTGTGTAAAAATACCTCTTCTAGCCGTAATTACTATTAAATATCTAAATGGAATGTTTTCTGTGGAGAAAAAAGGAAATTGTTCTCCTGCAACTCAATAGCAAACAAGAAGAAAATATTTGATGAGAGAGTCAAATATGAAAGATGAACATGGTACCCACAATCTGAAGAAATACAACAAGCACAAATCAATTAATTGTTTCCAGCAAACCCATTTATACAAACACAGGACCATACTAGTGAAACCCAGTTCATATGGTTGTTTGTCAAATGATAAAATAACACACTATTCAATTCACAAACACCACATAGCTCTCACACCAATAACAGGGATATCTTCAAAAAAAAAAAAGTTCCGCCAATAATCTCTCAAAGCAAAATAAACAAAAAAACGAACAATAATTTAATAAAATGGAAAGTTAAACCTAACAAGTCTGACCCCCACTCGTTCAGATTACAACAATAAGACTGCACTTATAATCATCAAAAGATTGAGAAAATGTTAAGAAAAATACCTTTGATGGACAAAATGGGAGATGAGCTTCGACAAACGGTCAGAAACGCATGAAGCCAGCCGTCAAACCAGCAAACGAGAAGCTGCCATGAGCAATTCTGGGCTCCGTATCCTCTGCCCACAAGGTCCTTTACTGCTGCCAAGTGATGAAGGATTGGTATTAAAAATAAAGAAAGAAAGATCAAGAGGGTGAATTGCACTTTTCACACACACAGAGACCAAGAATCGGATTTTACATAACCTATTGGGATTTTTTTGAAAGAGCGCTAAACGTTACCTATAAATGCAAGTTTACTTCCACATAAATCGAAATATCAAAGTCAAGTAATTTGAAATCCTAAAGGCCATCTATACCATTACAGTAATAAATAAGTCAGAGATCTATAGCTCAAATAATTGATCAGATCTGAACGGATATTTGCTTTATCAGCCTCATTTGGAGAAGGTCAAGAGGTGATAATACACCAATACTAAACTGCCAATTGATTTGCTATATTAACTGTTTGAAAAATCTACAAGTTCCCAGATTTGCTTGAAACAGAAGTCCAGCCACCTTAAATGATTGAATGAATAATGCATAGTCATATTTAATACACAAACATGACAATAAAAGAATAGAGAATCAACAAAAGCATCTAAACATGGTCACATAAACAAAGACCAATTAATTATCACCCATTAAGGCTGCACAGAACAAACACTGCAGCACTAAGTTCAACAGCTTATAATCAATAGCTGTATACCTATCCATATAATCTTCTGCCACATGATACCTAAAATGGCATTAGGGACATGGATCCTAAACTAGGATTTATGTGATTACAAAAATGACAGTTTTGATGGCTGGATACATTTTCTGACAGCACGCACCCTCATCCTTTGTCTGTGCTTGGGACTGGCAATGAAAGAGCATTGACGTAGTTAGAATGGCAAACTTGCAAGAGAAACGGCCACTGCTGAGGATGTTGGCAAATGCAACGTCCACTCAGACAGGAGCTGCAGCTATAAAAAACCCTCAGCCAGGGTTTTACTTTGTTGTTTCTACTCTTAAGTAATTGAATTACTACAGTTAAGTTTTTTTTCAACCACGGTTAATTTGATATAAATATAAATTAATGATTTACTCGTGTGCATCATGATAAAATTTGACTTTTTTGTAATCATATTAAGAATTACAGTAAAAAACACCTAGTTTTCTTCATCATATAGCCGCACCAAATTTTTGAACACTTATGAAAGGTTGCTTGCATAACTGGAGAAAGCACAGGGTAGATATGTTACATAAATTCTTTACATAATTCTGCAAAATGAGGGAAGGAAGCATCCCAAAAGGCGCCTTTGGAAGTAAACTACTGAAAGAAAATGCAGCATTTCATATACAACCCATAGACCAACCTCAAAACAGCAACCAAACAATAGAAAACAGCACCCCATAACCATTAGCATCACAAAAATCCGAGCTATGATAAAAATATCCTTAAAACTAACCAAGGAAATTCTTAACAGACTAAAAAACAAAAGATCACAACAAATTCTTAGCATCCATCATCACCAAGGAAGTAAATCAAAATTCCAAGCCAGACATTCCAAAAAGATGGAAGGAGAATGGAAACCTGGTAGATAGAGGACGTCGGCCGCGACGGAGAACCTCCGCCGCCGGAGGGGATTTGCCGGCGAAGGGGTTAAGACCTGTGCGAACAGGGTTGTTGTGACGTGGCATTTCTTTTCTTACGTCAGCAATGCGACGAAGACACGTCATGGCTCGGTGGCCGACCTGATTTTCCACCTCGGCCGGAAATTCCACTTTGACTCCCAAATTGACTAGGTCAAAACAAGCTATTTATCTCGATATAAATAAATTATTTATACTCGATCCACCACTCCCCTGTGAACTGAAATGTTTTATAGCTGCGTTACAATCTGATTCGCGGGCATTAATTATGAAAATAAAACTTAATATACATAAATTACAGTGAGGTAATATTAGTACGGTTATAAAACTAATCTCAGTCGTTGTACAATAACGGAAGAAAATATACGTTCGGATGTCATGTGTAAAATAAACATAGAAAATTATAAAAAAGAGGGGGAAAAAGAAGTAGTTATTTTTTATACGTACCAATTGATGTTTATGGTATTTTTAAAAATATTGACTTATTTAATTTAAGATAAATTTTCGGGAAATGTAGGTAAGTTGTCAGATCAAACTCGTACGGGAGACAAATGAAAAACGAAGCCAGTGTTTTATTTTCTTTTGGGGGGGGGGTTTTACTTTTTTTACTAAATATAATCTTTTTTTATTAGGTTAGATTTGATAAAGTCCCAACACCGGAAGCGACCGTTGCCAGCCGTCAAATACAAATATATATATATATATCGTCGGCGTCTTCTACAAAAAGAACGGAGTCAACGCTCCTGTTGAGGGAGCCCCACCCTGCCCCCCGAGCAAGTCATTTTCGCCGGACGGTGGCCGGCGCCCTGCCCGGCGTCTGCGATCAATGGGGGACTCCGACCTGGTGAAGTCTCTCCCCCACCCTTTTGTCCGATTGTAACGGTACGCTTTTTCCCATCCTTTGCATTGTTTGCGGCGTCTTCTTCCTTTTTTTTTGGTGCTTCTCTGAGAGTCTTTTTGTTTGTTTGTTGTTGTTGTTGTTTATTTAATTGGAATGTTGGTGTTGATGTTTTTTTTTTGCTGTTGTTGTTGTTTGATTAGGTTTTCTGGGGTTTCGTTTTGGGGGATTTTCTTCTTCTTCTTCTTCTTTTTTGGCGGTGGTGGTGGTTTGGCGGTGCAAATTCGGGCGATCACCTATGCGATTGATGGAGGTAGGGTGTTGCGACTCCAAGCTGTCCATGGGGAATCGGAACGGCGATTACGTGGCCCTGCCGGTCTCCGGCGAGCCGAGTCCCGGCGGGCGGCTCGGCCGCGGCGGTCGATTTTGGTGGTGGGCGAAGGTTGTTCTTTTGAGCCTCTTCGCGGCAGTCGCGGCCGTGGCTTTCGTCCTCTGGGGCGGTCCCTTCCTCATCGAAAAGGTTTGATTCTTTGTGAAATTTTGCCAGCAGTTCGCGTTTTGCTTGACGTTCCCATTAATTATCCGTATTATACGATAAAGGAGAGATATTGGCATCGGGACGGGTATCCGACCATCAAAACTTTGTGCTGTGGTAGTCGCATGGATCATATATTTGTGCTTTTGGGATAAGGTGATTAAAAAGGAGAAGGGCAATTTGCACTTGGATAATGAGTATAGGGAGCAATAACTGGTGACGAATAAAGATAGCTGTTTAAGCTTTTGCACCTTGATTGACTAATGTCGATTAGGTGTCTGCAATCACCTTGAATAGCTGCTATTTTTTTCAATGATGTGGTGCTCAACAAAGGGCAATGCTAGCTTTGACAAAAACAATTGATCATGGCACAAACTTTTAACGAAGGATGGCCTTGGTTGCTTTAAACAAACATTTTTATGTCAATGTGGATGTAGTGCTCGATTTTATTTTTGTTGGATAGCTTTCAGACTTTCTTCTGGTTACTTTGGACGTCGTGGCTAGTAATCTTGTTGGATACAATTCGTTTGTCTAGGGCTAGCCATAGAACATGATGGCCGAAACTGTTAATAATGAACTTCTTACAAAATGGGGCATGTATTGGTTCTTCATAATAAACAATTAAAAAAAGACCCAAATATTTGACAGCATCAATTGTATTTTGTATTTTCTTTATAACTTTTTTTGAATAAACATTGCTTAATCTTTCATGGTAAGCAAATGGATTAAGAAAATTAATCAACTGCTTAGTGATGATCATATTGATATTTTATGTTTGTCCTTCATCATTTTCAATGATGCAATGATAAATTCCAAATGCTTTATTAAAAAACAAAAAAGAAGAAAAAATTACCTTTGTCATGTATACTTGTACGCCTTATCAGTGATGTTGACTATGGGTCTATTTCTCTACTAGAGTAATAATTATATTTTTGAAGTAACTTTTTCATGGTCCTTGTCCGTGATTTAAATTATAGATGTATTTTTCAAACTTGAATTATATTCAGATTTATGAATTTGTGATCTGACAACTTGAGTTATAGCTAGTTTTTTAAAGCCGCAATTTGTATAATATATCTGTATGTATAGGTAACTCTTTGTCAGTTCTATTTTCTGAGTTGTAATAAAATTTTAATCATTATTAGTGTCTCCCTTATTAGTTTACCCATGTGTATCCAGGTGGTGATACCCATCTTGGATTGGGAGGCTACAACATTTAGTACACCGATGCTTGGATTTATTCTATTTTCTTCCATCGGCCTGTTCCCTGCTTTGCTCTTACCATCTGCTCCTTCAATGTGGTTAGCCGGAATGACTTTTGGCTATGGATACGGATTCCTACTTATCATGGCAGGGATGTGTATAGGAATGTCAATGCCATATTTCATTGGTTCCCTCTTCCGTGTCAGAATTCATGTTAGTGTCTGCCTGTTCTTTTGTAATTTTTCCTCTCTCATAGAGTATTAATGGTCACATGACTTTCTTGGTTTTTTAATTTCAGAGATGGCTAGAGAGATGGCCTAAGAAAGCCGCTATAATTAGATTAGCTGGGGAAGGTGATTGGTTGCATCAATTTCGAGCTGTTACTTTGATTAGGGTTACTCCATTTCCATACATTATTTTCAATTATTCTGCAGTTGCCACGAACGTCAGTTATTGTCCTTATATATGTGGCTCATTGGTTGGGACAATACCTGAAACTTTCATTACAATATATAGGTATCTAACTCTAACTGTCACTTGAGCTTAGATTTATTTTCTTTTTATATTTTAGTCAAACCTTTTTATATTTTCCTTGTGAACACTGCTTGAGAGTATTGCTTGATTGAATAGTATTATGTAATCAGGTTGCTTTACTGTGAATGAGTTTTATTAAGCATTCTTGCCTTTGCTTGTACTCATTGTTTATGAAAAAAAATAATTGTGAGTATTTTTTAGGTGGCAGAATATATTTTTTTACTGTGACTTATGATTTAGCTCTAAAGAAATGGTTTGGTTATTTCATTTGTTTAGTTTATATCTCCATTAATTTGGTGATAGCAATTGTATATACTTTTGTCCTTTGTACAGTGAGGTATATCATTCTTTCCTTGTGTGGTCTTCTACTTGATTTTGAGAAAGAGTTACTAAGTACACCAAATTATATAATTGATGTGATCAGCCTGGCTTGTTTGAGCAGTTAGAATAAATTGTTTGTTTTTAAAATTCTGGATCCTTGAGCTCGGTAAATACCTTACTAAAATAGACCGTTTTCTATAAAAGAGGCTTGAAAGATCCTTGCATCAAAAAGAAAAATTCCAAATAGCTGTATGGATGTCATTGCGAGTTCAAAATATGCATAGTTTTCTTAATGTGTGAAACACATATTAGGTCCAGTTTGGCAGTCATAAAGCTAAGCACAATGGTGTGTTCTTAATGTGTGCAACACATATCAGATCCAGTAAGGCAGTCATAAAACTAAGCAGTAACTGCAATCCTCACATATTGCATTTACTAATATGTGACTAATCACTGTTAGGCATGTTGACAATACGAGAGAATGGGGCCACGTTGATTATGATGAGCAGGTCTTTTAACGGTCGACCTCAAGTAGGGTCCTTTAGAAAAACAAAGGTAATGACTTTTAGCTTCTGTCCCTGGTGGGTGCTTATATAACGTCATATATTAAATGATCCGATGAACTGATAAGAATAAGTGGCATTTGACAGCTGAACAATGAGGGAATCAAGATTTACTTCACAGTTATCAGTGTTTATTTTAGATGTTGTAATTCATCCTCTCACGCTCTTTAGGTGTGTTATCTGTAATTGGATATATGGAATGAGGAAGAGATGAAGAAGAAGATAATGGTGATAGTGACAAAAAATTAACAAATAAAATTTCACAGGAGCAACAGATGTATGCCATTTACCATCACAGGGTTCAGTATTCTGCCAATTTTCTAAATTGTGGCAACTGGGGAACGAGGATCAAGTAAGTAGATAGCTATTTGGAAAATTAAGTGCTAGGGTGAGAGAAGAATTAATGGAGATATGGTTTTAGGCCAATTCACTGCAATTAGTTTGGATATCGAGTTTGGTGCTGTTAAACAAGTATTGTGGCAATAAATTTGTGATAAACCATATTTTAATTCTAGGCTAGTTGTTTGGCTGCCTGGCTTAGTGGCCGGCAAAAACATCTGAATCATTTATAATTTGCCCTTAACAAAAAGATTCTTCTGTTATACAGTGGAATATTGATACGTAGCTTAGCTGATGCAACACATGGTCACCATTTCCTTAGTGTTCAGCAAATCATCTACAACGCTATTGGCTTTTGCACGGCCTTGGCTGCAACTATTGTGATAACCATCTATGCGAAACGAGCACTCAGAAATCTGCAGCTTGAGGAAGTGCTTCAATAGGTCAGCAAAATGCTTTTACTGGCACCCTAACTCTTTATTGAAATGAGGCTTGCCAACAAATCATTTTACATCTGAATCACATATAATTTGCCCTTAACAAAAAGATTCTTCTGTTATACAGTGGAATATTGATACGAAGCTTAGCCGATGCAACACATGGTCACCGTTTCCTTAGTGTTCAGCAAATCATCTACAACACTATTGGCTTTTGCACAGCCTTGGCTGCAAATATTGCGATAACCGGCTATGCAAAACGAATACTCAGAAATCTTCAGCTTGAGGAAGAGCTTCAATTGGTCAGCAAAATGATTTTACTGGCATTCTAACTCTTCATTGAAACGCAGGCTTGCCAACTAGTCATTTTACATTTCTCAAATATTTTTATACTCATTGTATTTGCTGTCTATTGTATATCGGGGATGAACTGACAGCAATTGGAAGAATGGAAGTGTATATAAACAAAAATGAAAGCAATTGTGAGGGGCATGTAAGGAAACTAAGTTAGTAGTCTTCAAATATTATTTTGTCATTGAACCACGATTTGCCATCATGCTTGGTGTAACTTACTGACTATTTGTATTGAATGAAATACCTTCAATTGAGAATACCCTAACTTATTTTGAGTTGACTTATTTTGTGATTCCGCTATATATGTGTATCTTTGGCGGATGTTTTGCTCCGAGCGGTTTTTTTAATTTTCAAACCGATTGTGAGTCGAATACAGGAATAAAAAAACGTCAATCAGAATTTGAGGATGATGACTCGCAGTAAATTGCTGTACTAGTCATGGTTTGTACTTGGGGGAGTAAGGAATAAAGACACTATTGTTGGTAGTATTGTGTTCCCCATGATGAATGGATTTTATGAAAACTAAAGCCATTGTTGTCATGAGTTTCTCAAACTTTTGGGGAGCATTCTTTTGCGGTTCAGAGCTTTGAACATCGTTTACAAGCACCGCAATGATATGCCTGTGGAGTCAAACTATGATGTGCACTGATTTTCAAGTGCTTTAACATGTAAATATATTATTATTGTGTCCTTGTGGCAAAGTTTTTACTTGGACTGAACGCTATATCATGTTGTCACGGTGGGCAAGCATGCAAGTCATGAAGCAAGCTGGTGAAAGGAGCACATGGAGAGATGGCTCTGCAAGCTTGTAAGCACAATTGTGTTCCACAGCAGCTTCTTCACAAGAGGAAGGTGGACCAGCTTGTCCTGTAAGGAAAGATTCTCAACCATTAATTAGTCATTTTTCTTGCCCGGTCCTTTTGCAGCTTGGATTAAACTAATGACAACTAGCATGGTGTTCTGTGGATGTGCTCACAAGAAATGCTAAGTGGTTGCTTTGCCATTCGAAGAGTTATTTCCTGTGAAACCTCTATGCATAGGTGTAAGAATGGCAAAGCAATGTTGACTTGAGGCGCCGCCCTCCTCCCTTATCATGACTTTAGCAAGTTGGCCGCGAGTGTGAGCGGCGTTTGGCTATTGTCAACTGTGGATATTGTGTACGAACGCTAAAAATGGCACATTAGGAGCGCCATTGCTGACCCCAACCAAGATTAAGGTCGAAGTAGAAGAACAAAGCGTGAACATTAAATCATGCAAAGCAACGAGAGGTCTGGCCGCTGGCTCTCTTTTGCAATGGAGGTGCCGCTGGTTTTCTTCAAAGCCGGTGACAGTTTTTCCTCCCTAAATCGCAAAAGATTGTAACCAATTGGAGACTGTAATGGGCGAGAAAACAAAGTGCGTGCATTGGTGGGACTACAGCTGGAAAAGTTGATAAAGCAGACGGGAAGGCCAATGGGACCAAAAATATTGGGGGCCCACTTTGTTTGCACATTTCAAACGAGCACCTAATTACACACCTGACTTTTTATATGAGAAAAGTTTGGTCTTACATTGTGTCTTCTAGACTCTGAGGGTGAGCTGATCACAATGACTTGTTGATTTGTCAATTTCTTCTCCAAAAACAAGATTATCAGATTTAAGTAGATGACTAGACTCCTGATACTCTTGTACCAACTTGAGCTTGTACTAAGTGATTTTTAGTGGGGAAAAATCAGCATCAGCTCAAGGTGATGCCTCTACGATAGATTAAAAGGTCGGTTAAATGATATGAAAAGTTTTGTCAAATTTTTTAAAAAAATGAGACCATGAGATCTAAAGATTGTTTGTTGACATAAAATATTTTGTATCCATTTATAATAGGGGAAGAATTTTTTTACCCAGATTTACGCTCTCGTATCTGTATTTTCTCCTTACTTCCGGTATTAATAAAATAATTTTTTTATGAATGTAATTGTCTAATGGCTTCTTCTTTCTTAAATTTCCATTGATCATTATGCCCTGGTACATTGGAACAAGTCCATCTACATAAAGCCAAAATGCTCCAGGCTCTTAGCTTTCAAGTTTCTCAGTGGAAGTACACTACTCTAACAATAAAATAGCGCTTAAAAAACTAATCTCACATAAGAATAATATGATCCTACTCCATAAACAAAAACATGAATTTCAGTGAAACGCTATAAGAAAATAGAGCACAATATGATCCGCCACTACAAACTAAAAAAATTAGTACTTTCCCACTTGAAAGAGAGCCAAAACGCAAAAACTCGAAAGCAATTTTGAGATGCCAAACTCCATCTTTTCAAAGTGAAACAACAGTTTGATGTTCCATAGTTGTAAACTTTAATACCAGTAACCTCGTCGCCAACTCTAATGAATGCCAACAAATTCATGTCATTGCAAAAAGTTAAGAGCCGGCCATGGCATTAAAGAAGCAGACATTCTTGCCAACCTCACACATTTACTCACCCTCCCACTCCTCTCTACCAACCAATTCATCCGTTTCCCGGTGTAGCTGCAACACCCGACCGTTCTACCCCCATCGGATTCCTACCCAAACAAGCACTTCCCGCAAAACGAAAAATCGCAGAGCTAACCAATGCAGCAGCCACTCCATCTCCTCCACTTCACTGCTACATGTAGTGGTGAGCACTTGGATGATAATAATAGAAATTGCAAGAATACTACACTAATCCTACTGCTCCTCTACACAGATAGATAGATAAAGTGGATAATAAAGAAAGGAGGATTTCTTGGTTTGCAAACTTTACAATTTACATAACTTGCGTTGTTATTGTTGTTGTTGTTGAGTTTGCAAATTTTGCAATTTGCATCAGTTTCATTTAGTTTATTGCTTGTATGGTCAGCAGGCATGGCAGCCATTAAAAGCTGTCATTAAATCCACCCACCTGCTTCTTCTTCTTGCTCTCCAAAAAAGAAAAGCTGTTCTCCTTATTACTCACAGATCTAGTTGGCGATATCACAATGTGGGCTACCTTCCAAGTACATGGCGGTCTTCGCACTTGCCCACAACCTGTTTGTGCGATGCGCTGATCGGGAAGGTGGCCGTTGATGCATGTTTCTCCTCCGGCGACGGCGACGGGATGATGCGCTTCATCGTCGCCATCGCCGTCCTCCTGGCCTCGTCGGCGCTCGGCCAGGACGGAGAAAAGCAGATCCTTTTGGAGTTCAAGGCCGGCATCACCGACGACCCGCTCGGCGCCCTGTCGTCCTGGGACCCCTCCCCCGCCAGCGACCCCTGCCAGAGCTTCGCCGGCGTTTTCTGCGGCCCCGACGGCGGCGTGGAGAGGATCGTGCTGCACAACGCCAGCCTCGCTGGCTCGCTCTCGCCAGCGCTGGCCGGCCTGCGGTCCCTCCAGATCTTGTCGCTCTACGGCAACCGGTTCGCCGGGCTGGTGCCGCCGGAGTACGGCCGGATTGGGAGCTTGAGGAAGCTCAATGTCAGCCGCAATGCGCTCTCCGGCGAGGTCCCGGCGTTCCTCGGCGGGCTTCCCGACCTCCGGCTGCTTGATTTGTCCGGGAATGGGTTCACCGGCGGCATCCCGCCGGCTCTGTTCAACAGCTGCTTCAGATTGCGGTACATTTCGTTGTCAAAGAACAATCTTTTTGGGCAAGTCCCTTCCTTGGTCAGTAATTGTGGCCGGCTTGAAGGTGTTGATCTGTCTTTCAACAACTTCTCCGGCGGTTTCCCGTCTGCATTGTGTGATTCGCCGGTCATGTCCTACATTTCGCTGAGGAGTAACTCTTTCGATGGAATTGTACCGGATTTGTTTGGGAGATGCCAGAATTTGGGGTTCCTTGATTTGGCTAGTAACTATTTTAGTGGGTCTGTGCCTTTTGATCTGTTGAGCTTGAACAATTTTTCGTTTTTGAACGCTTCCAGTAATGGGTTTACTGGGCAATTGCCTGACATTGGGAGCTGTAGTGAGAGTATGGAGATTCTGGATGTGTCAAGGAATGGTGTGGGTGGGGAGATTCCTGCCAGCATTGGCAAATGCTTGAGCTTGAGGATCTTGAATCTTGGGGAGAATCAGATTGGTGGGAGCATTCCACCGGGTGTTGGTGGCATTGTGCTGCTTCAGATACTGGATTTGCATAATCTCCGTCTCAGTGGAGAGATACCGGAGGTGCTGAGCAGTTGCCAGTTTCTTCTTGAATTGTAAGTAAAACAAAAAAACTTCAATGCTTGTCAATGTGTATGTTTAGAGATTGTATATTATATTGCGCATATGGAATTGGTCTTCCGTAAAATAAAATTGAAGTTTCATGTCATTGATTGATGCAGTGATGCCTCTGGTAACCAGCTTGAGGGAGGGATTCCTGGGAATCTGTATAATGCAACATACTTGCGACTTTTAGATCTTCATGGCAATCGATTGAATGGATCAATTCCAGCGAATCTCGGGCAGTTGTCAAGAATGCGGTTCCTTGATCTTTCGGAGAATAATCTGACAGGATCAATCCCCTTGACACTGGGTAATTTGACCTTGTTGACACACTTCAACCTCTCATCCAATAACCTGACAGGAGAAATTCCTACCAGTCCTATCATTCAACAATTTGGTGCCTCTGCCTTCATCTTCAATCCTGGGCTCTGCGGGCCTCCTCTTGATAGTCCATGCTCTGCAATATCTGGAGGTGGGTCTGAATCAAGAGGTGGTAGAAAGCTCAGTGTTTCTGTCATTGTTGCTATAGTGGCAGCGGCTGTCATTGTGGCCGGTGTTTGTATTATCACCATCATGAATATCCGAAGTCATGGGAGGCCATGGCAGGATAATGTTGTCATTGCCAGTACTCCGCCTGCAACTTCTGATTCGAATGTAATTATTGGAAAGCTTGTACTTTTCAGCAAAACCTTACCATCTACGTATGAAGACTGGGAAGCAGGCACCAAAGCTCTTCTTGACAAAGACTGTTTGATTGGTGGAGGTTCTATTGGAACTGTATACAAGTCCACCTTTGAAGGTGGGGTTTCTATTGCTGTAAAGAAGCTTGAAACGTTGGGTCGGATCAGAAACCAAGATGAGTTTGAGCAAGAGGTTGGTCGATTGGGAAATCTTGGTCATCCAAATCTGGTTGCTTTTCAGGGCTACTACTGGTCCTCCTCAATGCAGCTAATATTATCTGAGTTTGTTCCCAATGGAAACCTATATCAACATCTGCATGAGTACACTTATCTTGGAAGCAGTAGTGGAAGCAGTCAGAGTGATCTTCACTGGTCACGACGGTTCCGAATTGCATTAAGTGCAGCTAGAGCTCTTGCTTATCTTCACCATGATTGTAAACCCCAAGTTTTACATTTGAACATAAAATCCACTAACATTATTCTGGATGATAGGTTTGAGCCGAAAGTGTCTGATTATGGTCTGGGAAAGTTATTACCAATCCTAGGAAATAATGCATTGACAAAGTTTCATACATCAGTTGGGTATGTTGCTCCAGAGTTGGCTTCTCAGGGTTTAAGCTTGAGGTATGGAGACAAATGTGATGTGTACAGCTATGGAGTTATACTGTTAGAGCTTGTTACTGGGAGAAAGCCAGTGGAGAGCCCTGCGGCGAGAGAGGTGGTCATTCTGCGTGATCATGTGAGGGATTTGTTGGAGAAGGGCTCTGCGTCGGATTGTTTTGACAGGAGGTTAAGAGGGTTCGCAGAAATTGAATTAATCCAGGTTTTGAAGTTAGGACTTGTCTGCACTTCAGAGGTTCCCACGAAGAGACCAAGCATGGGGGAAGTCGTCCAGATTCTTGAATCCATTAGAACAAATTCAGATTCATCTTAGGAAAGCCAAATTAGTTACAGAACGCCCATAAAAAATTTTTCCTCTTGGGTTTTGATGATTGGCATTGGATTAGTTGAAAGGATGCAGAAAAACCAGTGACCTCTAGGTTTTAAAACTTAAGCAGACCCATTTTTTTGTTCTTTCCATTCTTTCTGTAGCTGCCCAATTCCATTTCTTGATGGGTACTTGTGAATTTCACAGTACTTCGAAAATATTCTCTACTGGTTTTATTCATTTTTTATGAAATCTCTTGCAACTTTATCCCCACATGAACAGTTTTATGCATTGCTCTTAATGGAATTATCCTGTTTTATAGTCTAGTACTAAACGTTCAACAATAAAATAAAACAAAAAGAAACCTCAGGTGTTGGATTGGAATTTGCCCTCAAGTCAAGTTTCTTGGAGGTGGTTTGGTTTGGCAGCAGGCCCATGAAGCTGGTGTGGTCAGAATGGCAGGAAAACGCATGCTCTTCTTGAATATAGCAAACAATAATTGAGTTGGTGGCTATGGGAGGAAGGGTGGCTCGACCAAGAGAAAGCAATCTTTCCATTGTAAAACGCTTACCAGCTTTCTCCAACTATGGCATGCTATTAATAAATGCCCCGTTTTTTCAAGGCAGTGTTGTTGGGAGTTCGAACTTCCCCACTTTATTTTACCAATTTGTTCATCAAAATTAACTCTTTGAACTTCGGTTCAATTAACTCTATTTTGTTGGCCATTTATCTTTAAAAGAGCTAAATCAATTTCATATTGCCCAACTCCTGAAGAGGCTCCTAGTAATAAAACCCAAACCCAGATTTGAAATAAAATTAATAATGTCATCAACCCTGACCAGTTAAGTGATTTTTCAAAGCTGCCTGCCATATAAAGTGGGAAGTGGGAAGAAATAAGGTAAGGTAGGTTGTTAGCACAACTTGGAATGGCTCACACCTACATTTGGGAGATAATAGTTAACAAGGTTCAATCTTTTGACTAGTAAAGTTGCAAATCAATGTACAAACAAATACTAAACGTGTTAAAAAATAAAAGCATAAACAAATACTAGGAGGGCGAGTATTGCCTACAAAGTGCAAACAAATACCGGATTTTTGAGTTAAGATTATTCAACTATGATAGGAACAGAGTTCTTAATCATAATTTACAGCTAAACCAACTTTTTAACCACAAAAGTATCATATTTAATCTACTCTAGCATTAGCCTTGCGGGAAACTAAGAGCATCAATGATGATTAGTACCTACCCTACTTTTCATGAGATGAAATTTCATACAGGTGACAAGCCTGCAGGTTACCCAGCATCAAAATTTTGGAGTTGTCTTCTTCTACACTTTTGATCTTCAGAGAGAACTCTTTGATATTACCTCCCCAAATTTTACAAACCACTGTGCATCAGATACGCTGCTATCTGTTTGCTTAGTCTGTTTGGACTCTTCTACCATGCGTTGGGCGTAGTTGGCCTGCTTGGGAGGTACTATAGATGACGGCTTGGCCGGAGGGGGCGGAAGTAGAGAAATCAACACTCTGGCAACTTCATGCATTGTGGGTCTCCCTGATGGATACTTCTTGGTGCAGAGAAGTGCAAGCTGGAAAGTCTTCTTCACTAAGCTCATATCAGTACAGGTAACAGACACCTCTGAATCTACAGCTTCCATCACTGTGTTGTCATCAGCTTTCGAGAGTATCTGAGGCAGGGAAAATCGACGACCATGAGCATGTCTTGAGAAAAAAAACAATAAACTACCATTGAATTTTCTTTTTCAGACCCAAAACACAGCAAAATGCATGTGAAACAAGCCCAAGTTCCTCAATGGAACTCTCTCATTGAAGTGCTCTGCAGTGCTTATGCTAAAATCAATGAAAACATTACCATCAAAGTAGTAGCTTGTATTCATTAAGAAAGTTTCAAGTCTAGTAGTGTAGACAAACATACCAGTTGGTGCAGGTTCAACTCATTATGAACAGCTTTTCTTCCAGTAAGGATTTCCAGGAGTACAATTCCAAAGCTATAGACATCGGATTTCTCGTTAAGCCTGGATGTTCGAGCATACTCTGGATCAATGTAACCAATTGTGCCCATCACATACGTTGAAGCATGAGTTTTCGTCGCAGAGATGCATTTAGCAATCCCGAAATCTGAGAGGTGTGCTTCAAAATTCTCGTCCAGAAGAATATTGGACGATTTTACATCCCTGTGGATAATACGAGGGTTACAGTCATGATGAAGATATGCCAAACCTTGAGCAGCTCCCACTGCTATCCGCAACCTTGTATCCCAATCAAGTTTCACCTTCTTGGATGGATCTATCAGAACATTACTTAAGTCAAGTATAAATTACCCAAAAATCTACATAAAATTGAGGTGCGGAAAATACAAACCATGCAAAAGATCATAAAGTGACCCATTTTCCATGTAGTCATAAAATAGAAGATTCCCATGGGGGCAGAGTGAGTATCCATGTAAACAGACCAAGTTTCTGTGCTTGATGCTTCCAATTGTTTCCAACTCTGTTTCAAATTCCCGTAAATTATGAGGATGCTGTGCATACAAACGCTTGATTGCAATGGGCTTCGAGTTCTTCAACACACACTTGTAGACTATGCTGGAGGCGCCATATCCAATGATGTATTTCTTACTTAAATTTTCAGTGATTCTCATAATATCATCGTATGTGTGGATGGCCATATCCATGTGAAGAATAACCAATCTTGGTGGACCTACAAATTTTACAATAACTCCATCAGAAAATTTAGTAACTTCGAAATACTGAACTTTCATTTGAATAAAACAACTAAGCATGCCTTCATATGCCTTGACTGGGCCCTTCTCAAAGCGACTTGGCTGTTTAGTTCGGTAAAGGGTAACAAGTATGGTAGCCAAGAGAGTGATTGCACCCAATGTTATGCAAATAACTGCAACTTTTGAAATAATGGCTGCAAAATGAAACCCAAACAGTCGTTAGAACACAAGCTCAAGCAAATTAAGCAACTGCAGTGGTCTTACATTCTTCTACCTTTAGGTTTGTGATAATATATACCACATGATCCAGACCAATTACCACATAAAAAAGGATTTCCAACAAAGCTGAGAAGAGAAAGGACAAAGTTAAACAATGGATAGCAATAGCAGGGGAGGAAAATATGAATTCTTTTGCAATAGAAAAGAAACAGCAGCTCATTACCTTTCCATTGGAAACCTTGAAAAATTTCGAGAGAGAGGAACGCTTCCAGACAAGTTATTGTATGACAAGTTCCTTATATATATGATGTGAAATCATCAGGGGTCTAGGATATGCACAACTGAGTGCTTAAAATTTCAAGATATGGTAATTCACTCACAGAGTAGAGAGACTGAAGCAATTGGTAATTTGAGGTGGGACATGACCACGTAAATTATTGTTGTTCAGAATCCTAGAATAATTAAGTTTAAGGGTTAATAATTAAGCATAGCAAATGAAAGGATTCTAGAAATAATGTCTGCAAACTTACAGGGTCGCAAGTGTCTGCAACTGCCCCAATTCCTCTGGTATCGTCCCCGAGATATGGTTGAATGATAAATCACTTATAAAATTAATATCAACAAGTTACTCACAATGACAACTAGCAGCGTTGCAACTTGCAAGGAACACTTCCAGTATCACACCATCATTATCAGCAATATGAAATACATTGATTTGCTAAATCAGTTAAAACAGTTTCAAAATCTTACATGACTTGAATGCTCATCAAACTCCCGAGTTCAGATGGCAACTGCCCACTAAAAGAATTTTTACTAAGGTTTCTACAAACATACAAACACATGGAGCACAAGTGAGTTAGAAGTTAAAACAATGCGAGCAATCACGATCAAAATTGTCACGACAGCTAGAGAAATGTTTACAGCACAAGAAGATGCTCAAGCTCGCCAACTGACGCTGGAATTTGTCCCAAAAAGTTGTTGTCTGATAAATCCCTGATGTTATCAAAATAAATAGGGGCAAACTAAGATGCCCGTAAGATAATCTTTTATACACAAATTAAGTGTAGACAATTTCCGTAAGATACGTACAAAGTATCAAGGTTAATTATATGACCCATTTCCATAGGAATTCTTCCACTGAAATTATTTGAGGAGAAATTTCTGCGTAACATAAATCAGCCATGTAAAATTACCATTCAATGTATCATTTGAAACGTTATATTAGAAGCCTACACAAAAAAACATGAGAAAGATAATAATACACATGAAATACTGTTCCTTACAGATAAGTCAAACTGCCCAACTTTCGAAATTCAGAAGGTATAGAGCCATTCAGTTGATTTCCATGAACATTACTGCAATAATATATGACCCATAGGTCAAAAATGGAAACAAACTTTAGAACAGACAAAAATGTAAGGTAATTGCTAATGATAAAGGAAGATATAACAAGTGACTAAGACTTACAACTGATTCAAAGCCGTGCACAAGCTAATGTTCTCAGGAATTGGTCCTTCAAGGTTGTTACCGGCCAGATTTCTGTTAAAATGAATGTAAAAATCATTTTCTTCCAACATATTGAAAATAACAAAGACGGTTAGCTAAGCTGTCTTACAATTCAAACAACTCTTTCAGCTTCCCAAGCTCCGGAGGGATGCCCCCAATTAACCCATTGTTGTTCAGCTGTCTGTAAGACATTGAATTAAATATTTAACGAGAAAACAATCATAAAATTGCGAATCAATTTAATTTACAACTCACAGATAGCTAAGCTTGGACATATTTCCTAACTCTGGAGGAATCCGTCCTGTCAGTCTGTTACTGTGAAGGTACCTGATGAGCGTAGACAAAGATTCAGTGTTTCAATACATTCACATTTACTCTTAGGATTGATGGGGAAACTGATGAGGATGGAAAAGGTACTCCACAAAAAGTAAGACTCACAGCTTCCCTGTATAGGTCAAGTTGCCAAGTATTGGAGGAATTGATCCAACCAGTTCATTCTCACTTAGGTCTCTGCAAAGGAGACAGAATATAGTAATTAATGAATGCAGACTAAGCTAATTTTAGCTCCTACAATGTGATGTTCTAAAGGTTGAACACTGTTGGTAGAATGAAAGTTATCTGGTCAATGTAAACTTAAAAGGTTGGCCGCAAAATGTTATCCACAAAATGCAAACTTCAGAAACTTACAGTACGGCTAAAGCTTGCATTAGACCAATCACTTCAGGAATCGTCCCAGTTAGTTTATTCCCTTGAAGCGAACTAAGAGGGTAAGGAAGGCATGTAAGGAACATAAGACATCTTATAAAAGAGAATCAGTTATTCTATTCAAAAGAGAAGACTATGAACAAACGCACATCAAATAATGATCAGAAACTCCTCAATAGTTTCATTCATTGTCAAATTCTTTAAAGCTTCCATCAGGAAATAGCAAGTACTTAATAGAGAGAATCACCGGCACATACTACATGCACAGAGCCTGAAAAACATAAACTTACAGAGTGGCAACTTGAAGAAAACCAATATTGTAAGGAATTTTCCCTGAGATTTGATTGTATGATATATCCCTGATAATGCATATCAATGTCAGAAAACGAAAACAAAAAGCACAAAACAATATTCTAAACTCATGATTTGCTATATGAAACATACAATATTTCGAAGCTGGTACAATTTCCGATGTTATCAGGTATTGTCCCTGTTAAGTTGTTACCCCTCACATCGCTGTAGCAAAGAATAACAAAGGACATAAATAAACCACGTCAAGCAGCTTTCAGAGAGTGACACTCTGATAAAAGTTACTTACAAATACCAGAGACCAGTTAATTGACACATATCTGGAGACAATGTTCCCGTCAACATGTTGCCTCTGAGTCCACTGATAACAAAATTTGCAGAATTCGTTCGTTCGGATATAAAAATGAAGAAACCAGAATGAAAAAACTAGGCACATGGCTTCATATGCTTACAGGTACTGCAATACTTCATTCCAATAGATTAGTAGAGGTATATCACCAGAGAGCAGATTCTGTGCAAGATCACTGTAGCAGACCAAGAGAAACGGAATTGCCAGCAGGCAAGAAGTTTTACCAACCAGACCTAACCATACAGTAAAGCATAGTTTCCACTAGCAGGGGCAAAAAAATACTAACAGCGTTTTCAGGTTAGGAATCTGAGAGAGTGTCGAAGGAATAGGCCCAGTCAACATATTGCTCTTCAGAATTCTACAGTAAAAAACATCACACAAGAGTTGGACAAAAAAATTAACAAGGAAACATGTAAGCTCACATTCAACCTAGTAATTAAGGGTATTCTACTTACAGTTCCTCGAGCTGTTTTAGCTTCGATATAGAGAAGGGAATATCTCCAAAGAGCGAGTTCATTGACAGATCCCTACACAGCATACATCAGAAGTCCTCAACTATTTTGCCAAAACAAGTAATGGGAATCATATATCATAATCAACTGCAAGGATCTTAATAATAATAAAAAAAGCACTGGCTAGAAACATTACAGATATTTCAGATTACTGCAGTAGCCAATTTCATCAGGAATTTGTCCGGTCAGATAGTTTCCCTTCAAATCACTATCAGCAAAAAAAAAACCATTTTGGAGCATCCTCATATTAAGTAGAACACGGCCACACGACAGGGAGACCAAGATCAAGCTACTCACAGAGATTCCAAGCTCTTCAAATCTCCAACGGCCGCCGAAATCTCCCCATTCAAGTTCAAATTCGATAAGTTGCTGCAACAGTCCACATTTCAACACACAGGCACGCACAAGAAAAGTAGACAACACCCATCATCAAAAACAATGTCAGAACAACATACAGGGAGACGACGGCGAAGCTAACATTGTCGCAAACGACACCCCGCCAGGAACAGTGATCATCCTCCCCGGACGCCTCGTTCCAGCCCTGCAGCACATTCGCCACGTTCCTGAACGACGCCTTGATGCTCATCAGCGCCATCCCTGCCACTCCCACGAACAAAGACCATCACAACACAACACAAAACAATCAAAACCCCCCCCAAGCTCACAACACCATCCGCCACGCACCAAAAAAGAGCGACAAAAGACCAACATTCAAAAAAAAAAAACGATAAAAATCACCACTTTCCACCACCACTCCACCATTTCCACAATGCCCACCACTTCTCAACCCTCGCCATCCTTACACCATAAAGAAATGATAGAAAGAAAGAAAAAAAAGAAAAAAAAACAGCAGACCTTCACCGGCCAGTGAAGAAGAAGCAGTGGTCGGAAGAACAGTAAAAACCACCGACACGGCAATCAGGGCAGCCATTGTAGAAGAAAACAACAAGTCACTCCCACCACCCACCGCCAAGAACACCCCCCTCCCCATGACCACCACAACCACAGAATCAATCTAACCAGCTACAACAAACAAACTAAAACTCCACTGTTCTCCAAAGTACCAACACAACAGCAATGACCACCATTCCTTTCCACCACCTCTGTTCATCAAACAACTCGGATAAGGGACCTGGACAAGGGAGGCCAACAACAACAAGTAGTCTAAAGTAGAAAGAAGTTGAAGAGATTGCCGAAGAGAGAAGAAGAAGGAGTGTGTCAGAAGAGAGATGAGATAATAAGGCTTTCGGCGTGAACAGTAATCAATATCTGCATGAAAATGGGAGAGAGAGAGAGAGAGAGAGTGAGAATTTGACGGCGTTAAGTTGTGGTTAACGGCGACCGGGAAGAGGAACCTGCCGTACGGGTTTTGAAAGGGACAAAACCGGGAAAAGGCTGCGATGTATCTGATTTTTTTTTTTTTTGAAGAAAAAATGAATGAGATTTTCGTGTAAAGCTGCCCGTAGAGATTAAAGCTGTTGTTACGATTCTTCGCCCTTCTTTCCCTACGTTAGTTTGATAGACTATTACGATGTTTTTCATTTATATTTATATAGGTATTTTTTAATGGACTGTACCTTATGGTTTTTTTCCATACTTTTTTTCTTTGATGATAATATTTTATTTCTTTGTTGCCAACTACAAGAATGAGAATGTATAGTAGTTAGTTTTGTTGTGATTAAGGCTAAATAATATTTGATTCAAAATATATTTTTGTCCGAGTTATTTTATATATTTTATAAATTGTGTGAGTTGTTATTTTAGCTCTTTGGTATCACCGTTTTGCAAAAATAAAAATAATTTATTTACAAAGTCTTAAATATATTTTGGATATATTTAAAGTCATAATTAATAAGATACTTTAAAACTATAAGCATGTTTCATTTTGGTGATAATTTATTATATTGGCTTAAAAATGACAATAATTTTATGTGAGCGTAGAAAATAAGAAATATGAAAAAAATAATACCAAATTTATATAAAAATAAAAAATAGTTTGATGTTTTTTAATAATATTTATTTCTTTGAATTACATCGATAATTTAAGTTAATTTATAAGATTTTTTAAATTTATTTATAAAATAAATATAAATTACATACGGAATCATCACGAGGATTATTATTATACTTGTCAACCATTGATGAATTGATTGAATTAACTAGTTAAAATTAGCTTCAATCATCGTTTATTAAATTTAGACTTAATGATATATATTATTTTTAAAAATAAAAAAGAATTATTTACATCAAAATAATTTCACTAATTTTATTAATAAGAGAGATAAAGATGAACCATGTGTAGTTGCTATTAGATGATAAAGTAAAAAGTTTTAATGATGTTTGGGGGAATCTTTTGGTGGCTCACGGGTTCCCAGTATCCCGTGCAAATGAGAGCGACGTGACACTGACCTTTGGTCCACACTGGGCAGACATATATTAGAAGGACGAAATTACCCTTCTTTACCATTTGCCGTTGCCGCACGAAGATTGTTACGGGGTTGGGGGAGAGAAAATGGAAGGCAGTTCCGTTCGAACGCAAAAATAACATCTCTACACACAACAATGTCTACCGGAATTTTTAAACAACCAACGCAACAAGATTTCTTGGTATCAATATACACAATAAGTATGCTTTGGAAATATATATATAAATAAATATATATATATATAATAAGTATTCTCAGCTATTCGCCTATTTCGTCGTGTCATTTATATCATGAACTTTTGTGTAGTTAAATTAAATGCATAGATTTATGAAAAAAATTTTTGCTTTTTTTCGAAGGTAGATTTATGAAAAATTGAGAGCTAATATTTGAGCTTTTTACATGGAAAGTGGGTATTTTTTATATTATTAATTGGTAAGAAAATCTAATCAAATTATGAGAAATTCAATTAAAATATCAAAATTTATTCCTTTAATAAAAAATAACAATATATATATATATATATATATATATATACATTGAGGGTAAAAGGATGGGCGGCCACCCTAACTTAATATATAAAAAATGAGACAATCGGGCGTCAACTCATGAGTGGCTATAGGCCATAGAATTTGGCCACTCTATGATCGGTAGCATTAAGATTTGGGCACCCTTAAGCCTGTTGTCGATCAATAAGAATTTTACTTTCTATTTTTTGAAAACCTGTTATCTTTAACAATGTCGAAGGTGTTTAGATCTGTGCCAACTCTAACCACCCAATAGTTTAGGGTAACCAGTCATGCTAAGGAGTAAGGAGGCGCCCATCTTGGCAACCTTTATGATTTTTTTTGTTTTTCTTATTTTCTATCCCCAATATAATTTTACTATTTTATTTTTTTTGATAATTTGCTTTGATTTCTCTAATGATTGATAATATTAATAAACATCCTTCGTTCTCAGGTGAAAAACTCTTTAACATTTATACTTGAATGCATGATGGGTAATCCAACACCTATATGTAGCCAACCTTCTATGATAAATAGATATTAGTATTAATTACTAACTTACAAGGGTGTATGAATTAAGGATCTTGAAAAGATGCATAAATTATTGGTCATATAAATATGTAAAAGTTAATGTCTTATATGGGTTGAAAGGATTACTGACATGTAAAATAAATGGGTCTAACTCCTCAACCAGGCAAGCTACATTAAATATTTTTATTTTATTTCAAAATATATATTTACAAAAATTCAAAATTAACATAAAATATCCCCTTCATACTCCTAATTAAATATACACAGAAAAATGAAATATTTAATAGGCTTATTAGAGATACATGCATTGCAAAGATTAATATAATAGACTAATAATACTTTAGAGGCATTTCATTATAAATATATCTTGGAGGATCTATTGTAATATTTATTTTTATAAAAATAATAAAATTAAATATATTTTCGTAATTATTTCAAAATCCTTCGTTTTAAGTTTTTAACATTGGTAAAATAATAATAATAATATATTTTTATTGAAGGGGGAATTCTGCGAGGAGTAGCGTATGGCTCTGGTAAATGCACGCCACATCTCCGTTTATCTCCGCCGGCAACCTGCCGTCAACTGCATGCCCGGGTCACCTCCCAACTAACGCCGTTAAAAGTACTAAACATCTATCTATATACTAGTTCTATAATAGGGGTCTATAACTTACAAGTACAAGCATTGATTCCAATTCCATTTCGGACAATACTCCAAACCCAACTTTATTTTCATCAATAGCAAACAATTACTTCTGGTGAAATATCATCCCCCTACCCTTTACATTAGTCAACCTCTTAAAGCTACAGATATTATTATTTACATAGAATATAGGCGTTGAATAAACTAAGGACATGTTACGTTGCAAACTTGCTTTGCTTAAAATATATTGATGTTGTAAAGATCCATTTTTTAGAAGCTTGGTAGCTAAGATCATAGAAGATGCGGGGGCTTTGGGGGTGGGAAGAGGAGAGCCAATGAGTAGACGTTCTGATTTGATGGATTTGTTCAAGTCCCAACACAATTGCTTGGGGGAGGGCTGCCAGCTTTATATCGGAATAGGGGAGACAGGTGTTAAGACTCCGATGTCCTCATGCATAGGCGGCACATATATTTTAATCTTGTTATTCTAAGCGAGGCCATTTTTTAATCTTTGTATTTAATTAAAGGGTCGAGGCTTACTTAAGCACATGTTTTGGACAAGGAAATTAATATACTTTCAAGGAACATTCTTGTTTGATCAGAGTTGTCTGGAAGATTTTGGGTCACATTTTTAAATTAAGATGGCAAAGAATCTGGATCTAGAGGTGTCACGCATTATCAGCACTAAAAAAACAATTTTTTTACATCCAATAAGATGTAAGCCGTCACAGGAGCTAAACCCCGTAACAGCAGCCATATTTTTATTATCTGCGTAAATTATAAAAAAGTCTAATGTTTTATTAAAAAATAATTAAATTTAGTGTTTTTAATTAATGGGCATTTTCCGGCTCTGGCGTAAGTAAAAATATGTTCTTCCCATCTCAATCCGCAGTTAAATTGATACCATATTTAATTGGAATATTTACATCTTATCTTCAATTTTGGGCCCAGCCCGCTTTAATTCAAAAGAGGGTCCCATACATCAAGGCCCACTGAACTTCCATTCAATCTCAACACCCATCTATGTATTATATAAAACATCATCATAATAAAATAGTGAAAAAAATGTATGGATGTGAAATGAAGATATTTGCTAACAAAATATGTGAATGCCAGACAGTGATGTAAAAACCATTTAGTAATTAAATCGGCCGATTCGAGCCGATTTCAGAATTGGTTTATTCCAAGACGGCGGCTAAGGATGGGCAGGGGAGGGCAAGGCAGCAAAGGCAAGCGACAAGGTGATGGGGAGGGGGGCAACGAAGGTGGAGGGCGGGGTAGTGTGCGCGGGGACAGAAGGGTAGGGGGTGCAAATGGGCGCAAAGGGGCGGGGCAGGGGGCGCAGTGGGGGGGGGGAGGGCGGCCGCATGGGGCAGCAAGGCGTCGGGCGCAACTGCATTGGGGGGGGAAGGGGGTTGGGTCGGGGTGGCGGCAAGGTGCGAGGGGGACGGTTGGGGCCGACGAAGAAAAGGGTGGTGGGGCAGGGCAGGAGGTGCAAGGGGGCGGGGAACAGGGTGGGGCCAATAGAGGGAGGCTAGGCAGGGCGGTGGCGGGGGTGAAAGAGCGAGGCACGTGGAGGGTGAGGGAGTGAATTGGTGTAAAAAATATATATACGGTAGTATTCTCGTAATTAAAAATTAACTCAACTTCGACTCAAATCAAAAATAATAATTAATTTTAAATAATTCAAAAAAATCTAAAAATCTAAAAAATACTATAAAATATAATATAAATAATAATATCAAAATAATATCAATACCTAATTTTTATATATTTATATTATGAGTATTAAATTATTATATATAATTAATTTAGAGTGATTTAGACCAATTTAATTGAACTGATTTTTAACAGATTTAATTCGATTTAGTAATTCTTTCAAAAATTAATTCTGATTTCGATTTTGACAAATTTGTAAATATATATATATGTATATATACATTATCCTCCCGTCGGACTCGTCTCTCGTAACCATATTTTAAACAAGGAAAGGAAAAAGCTGGTTCTATCCAAGATTTTTATTTCAATAATTCAGTTGAATGGGAGAGCAGGAAACCTGCCAAGAAATGGTGGCCAAGAAGGGGAAGACGGTTGGGAAATAGCAGACACATGGGTCTGAGAAGTGGTCAGTTAGTGAAAGGCATTTGGCAATGCAAAAATATGTAATGGAGGGGTAGAAGAGGTCAAATTTGCAGGGGATGGTGAAAAAGAAGGGCTGTCTGGCTTCTCTCCTCACTCCTTAGTCTCCCTCACAAAAGTGATAAGATTTGTACAAGGGAGGGGGTTGGATATCAATGGCTCAATTGATTGAAATACATCATGGGATCCGTGACTGCTGCACCCAATGCTTTAAAAGATCTGCTCAAAAGCGAGAAAAAGCTCTTCACATCATTGCCACAGGGAAGAAGAAGATAAGCTGATGATAGCTGCAATGGTGCAGCCAATGGTGATTAGAGGGAAATGGGTGGCTCTTTTTTTCCGTCCATATCTGGTCTCAATCTCATAATCTTAAATTTATTATCTAACCTTTTAAGCCATAAAACCCAAACCGAAAATATTGGGTAGTCTTTTCAAATCCGATTTAATTTAAAATTTTATATCATTTTACTTACTACCTAATTTTTTTATAAGAATTTTTCCAAAATACAATTACATTTTAAACAATGTTTAATCAAATATTAAATTTGAAAAATAATTTTAATGTCTACTAAAAATATTTATTTATAATTATAAACTCTAATCGATTAAATTAAATAAAATATATCTTGTATTGACTTAAATGATATGGTGTTTAATATTATGACTTATAAAAGAGTTACAATGTGTAATGTATGGTCCACGGTGGTGACACGTAACTATAGCATTTTTGTACTTGTTAACCACATTGAAACTGAGATTCGTTTCGCCAGCTTGGATGGTTGGGTTGAAGAAGTGGGCTGGATGGACGGAAGTTATTATGAGGTCCATTACTGTCACAGCAGGGATGATGTTACATGTTATTATGATGGTGTAGGGCCCAATGTTTCCCGGTTTTAGGATGAGTCAAATTTGAATTATAATGTTGTAGTGCCCAATGTTTCCTAGTTTGAGCATGAGCCAAATTTGATTAAAAGCATAGGTGCATAAATGGGCCAAATTTGCACGGTTAGTTAACTAACTTAGGTTAAAAAAACGCAGATTCACTTGGGCAAAAAAATGGTCTATAAATCTGCCAATCCACCCTAATCCGAGCCAATGTTTTCATCGAACATACAACAGATAGAATTAGTTAATTAGGCCATTTCTTTAAAAAGATAAAAATTTATTAATTATCGACCTCTTCCCATTACCGTTAATTATCACTACCGCCTCCTCTCAAGCTACCGCCAACCACCCAACCATGACTACCTCTAGAGCACTCTAATGGCCACCAAAGTTCAACCATTACTACCACTTGCACTACATCCCTTCAAAGTCCAAACCACCGTTGCAAAGTAGACCACCTCTACAGCACTCCAACCACCAGTCGAATGAACCAAAGTCCGGCCACCACTGTCACCCATCGCCACTTCCCTCCAAGCCACCACCAACCACCCAGCCCTCCGACCACTGACAAGCATCCCTTCATTAATCTCTTATCGCAATCATCAACAGACATCCCCTTTTCCCCTCCTCCTAAGTATGGATTTTTTGTTAATTTATGTACTGTGCATCCATTGAAATCTACACTGTTGAAGGGAGCACAACATTTAACTTCCTCAATTACAAATTATACAATATTGTTCTAGTTATTTTAATTGCACATATGTATGATTTTTATTTACATTTGATAGATAACTATAGCCTCATACTAGTGATTGTTCTGGATGATTTCAAAGAGAATTTGTCCACCATAAAGTGCACAGATTGTATAAAATTTTCAATGTTTAACCATGTTATGAATCTTAAACCTAATTTTTGTAACCCAAATTATTATTATATGTGATTGCAAGCATGATAATTTGTATGTATGCTTGGTATATTTGTATGTATATATATGCATAAATATTTATTAAATAGGACCGATTTGGACAAATTCTAATGAATCGATTCTTATTCGATTATTTAAGAATCGCTTTGATTTAATGACTAACTCTTAAACGGATTCGGAAACCGATTCCAATTTTTACAACTATAATTAAAATTTCATCTAGTCTAGTGAGTCCCCTCCTAGTTCATCGAAGGTAATTACACAAGTTACAGGACATTTATTGATAATTGCAGGCTTATGAAAATATGATATAATAATATGGTTAAATGGAGGGGAAAGAAGGCCTACAAGATTTTGGTCAAAATTGTAAATATCTCATATATTAAAATTATAAAAAACATATTTTATTCGATATTAACAATATTTTTTGATAAATATTTAATTAAATACAGATTAAAATGCTGTGAGTTTTAACAAAAAAATTGGGTTTTCAAAAATATCAGTATGAAAATCGGTTACTAGTTAAAATAATAAGAAACTTAAATCATATAAAATTATAAAAGAGCAAGTGAAATGCCGAGTCAAATTGTCCAATTATACGAAAGAAAATTTGACATGGAGAAGAATAGATTGAACTACGTTGAACATGAAACGTCTCTTTGTGGGTTTGTGGACGAGGGGGAATTTTGGCCTTAAACATGGTCAGTGTCTATTCATGAGTCATGACTCTGCTTTCTTCACACAGCAGCGAGCGTATGCACATCTCTTCATCGTTGAAGGGGCAGACAAGTTTGGCCATAGAACCGATGACAAGGAAGGTATGTGATTATATTGTGGGAAAAAAATAATATCAGCTAATTTTATTGATAGTCTTACATGAACTCAAGATTTTTTTTGTCCGAGCTATATTAGCTTTAAGTTGAGATCTTAGACTGTTGAATGATATGGTAGCTTTTGCTAGTCGATAAATGGATAACTAGATCATTCACTTCGAACTGATTTTCTGGTATCTAAATCTTCCATTATTTAGGGACTCGTTAGTTGTATGGATAGAACAAGGGGACTTTTATATTAAGAGGTTATGGGTTTGAACCCAATTATCTATAGTCAATACTAAATTATAATTAAAAGGTTTAACAAATAGATTTTCCGTTATAAAATCATGTGAATTTACGGGATGCCCCAAACTAAAAAAGCTCATTGGGCGAGTTGCGTCAAGTTTTATTTCGCTTAAACTCGGTTTATTTGTCTAAAATTCTGTGTTCTACATCAAATATTATGCTTCAATTCAAACTGAGCCAAAAAAAACACAAGTCCAAGTTCACTTTATCTGGGTCTCTAAATTCAAAAGGGTTTTTAGGGAGTCATTCTAGAGTTCAACTGGGTCTTTCGAGGAGTCAAATTGAGCTTAATTGAGTTTTGAAGAAGCTAGCCCAAAAGCCTTCAAGAAGGGTGCTTGCAACCGTGGGCGACACCTGCCAGGCCGAATGCTTTTAAAAGGCAAAAGAGAAGATAAATTTGGTTGCTTTTAAATTATTTTTGAAAACAAATTGGCTCATTTAGGAGGGCCTCATGAGCTCACTAGGTCAACAAAGAGAGATTAGAGCTGGCACTTACGGAAGTTCTTACTTTGGGGATTTTCTGCAGCTTCTACGCTTTCTAATGACGTTTTTAGTGATAGCCAAGCAAATCATTAGGGTCCTAATCATGTATATCTAATACTAATATGGAACTTGGTTAATAATTTCATCTTTGCTCGCCGTTTCCTGGTTTGTGCTTCAGGAATCGAGATGTACTCATAATTTTGCAGTTCAATCTTCCTTATCGTGTAACATTAGAACTCAGTTCTTTGCTATCCATCATCTACCACTTCTTTATACTTCCAAGAGAAGTGTCCTTGCACCAAAGCCCCGTGGGTAAATTATATCTCACCTTTAAAAAAAAAAACGAAGTCATGTTCCTAGTTGTTTTTCATCCAAGCCATGACCCAACCTTTTTATTTAGGAGATGACAGAGACCCAAAGGTACAGTTATTTGTCAAGCAAATATCTGTACTGTTATGTATTTGGAAAATTAATAAAAAAGCAAAATTTGCAGAGATGTCTACCTCTGAAAGTTTATCACTTGGTACACATACTCCTGAGTCCTGTGAATGCACTAAACAGTGGTCAACCTCTCAAACAGATACGGTAAAAAAACGACATATATTGTACACCGATTCACGTCAACGGTTCACGGGGCACTATTTAGCTAGGGCGTAATCATGTTCTCCTTCCACAGCCAGACGGATTGGACAACATAAACTCCCAAGTTTATAGATGAGAGCAATTGCCCCCTATCAACTATTAGATTGTCAGTGCAAAGATGATGAGATCAAAATCACAGCTTCCAAATAAATAATAATATTAATAATAAGCTACCCTAATTAACATTTCTTTGATGTGTGTGTGATCAGTAAATGTGGGAGATGGTTTAACGGCTATCCATCCTCGAGCGTCTGTCTCACTGTGAGCATGCATACATGACGCGCTGCAATATTTGTAATGATACCTGTGGAAGGGTATTTTCCCAGCTAAGGATCGCACAGCAAGAGCAGTTGATACCATCCGCGGTGCTGGTGGTTGTGGTTGTAGATGTCGCGTTACCAACACATTTCTGTTCAGTGCCTGTAGGTTGCATGGAGGAAGATTTCGTAGCTGCAATCTGCCTCTCAGCGGCAGCAGCCCTCTTTTCCCTTTCTTTTGCTTGTGCTCTCTTCTGTTCATCCTGTTGACAAGCATTTTAGGTATGAAGTGCGAACAACAATAGAAAGGCTATTGTGTGCAAGGAACAGTACTAAAAAAAATATTACCTCTTTGGATAGGTTTGATGCAACATTGATCATTGGGCTAATGAAGAATATTTCTGGACCTGAGTGTTTGCCTCAGGCTGAGCTTTAGTCGGCACCAATGAGATGATATATATACAGAGGTCTCCAAAGAAGTTAGCAAAAGTTTACATTCAATTCTCCACTAAACTTCAATTTCAAGAAGATTTCAACATTGAAACTAGGCATGTGGATATAATAAGATGGCAACATAAGTAACTCTTATCGAGATGGCAGCATGGGCATCCTTTTGATTCACCGAAATAAATTCTAGTAGTTCAATTACAAGAGCAATGCAAAAATACACTGAATACCAGACAATCCTATGTAAAGTTAACAACATTCACTCATAACTAGAGGTTACATGACATCCAATTAACCACAACTTAATAATAAATAGGCCTTTCAATGGGATTCCATTTTGGTTGTAGCTTCAATTTTCAATAATTATTAAAGTTAGTTATACTTATTATTATTGAACTTTGTTTTGACGAGACAACATTATAAACTCTTTAAGTACGTTTTAATAGTTCGTGTACACTTTGTGAAATTCAAACAATCAAGACTCGGAGAAGACAATGAAGAACTAGGAAGTTGAGGAGCTACTTTGGTTGGGACTTCTACAGCCGAAGACAGGAAGATTAAGTCTAGGGCTTTCATGAAGAGCTCAGTAACCACTTTGGTAGAGACTTTAGCCAGCCGAACTTGCAATCACGAGAGAGGAAAAGTTCGAGTGTAGATTTCAGCAAGACATTGGCAGCACAAATCTACATTGGCAAGAGAAGGAGATAGGAAGATACTGCTAGAGATGTGCTAGTGGATGTTTTGCAGAGACACCAGCAACCAACGGTGACCAAACTTCTCAGAAAGGGCAACTTCATGTGTTATAGAGAGAGATCGGTAGGTCGTTTGGTAGCCAAATATTTTAAAATTATCAAAACTAGTTGTTAAAAAAAATAAATTTAGAGGATTCAAGTGCTAACAGCTACTATCTAGGAAGGGACTCCTTGGGTTATAAATAGGACCTTGAGAAGTGTGTTTGAAAATCTTGAAAACCTGCTTACACCTTTTGGATGCTCAAGCCTTGGGATTAGTATTGAGCATTAATTTTGCTTGTAATTTCATTACTTTTATGGTATAATACCTAAGAGGTTGTATGTGAGGTAAGGCTCAAGTGTTTATTTATAAACTTCCAAGGTGATGAAAGTGTGTGTAAGCACTTGGCATAGGTAAGAAGGTGCTAGCTTGAGAATTGTTCTTTAGCTTAAGGTGTGAGCTTGGTGAATGAGTGGACTAGTTTGTGAATTGCTCCTATGGTTCAACACGTGACCTTGGTGAAGAAGTGGACTAAGCTTCTATGGTAAATTGCCCCAAAGGTGTTAGGAATTATTGCATGCTTCCTTAATATTTAGTTGGTGTTTGTGAAAGAATACTTGTTGTTTATAAATTTATAAATTGATTGTCGTAGTGAAGCTAAAAAGATTTACCTTTTTCATAGGGAGTGGAAGGAATAGAAGAGAAGAGTAAGAGTTTCAAACCTCTTTAAAAATCTTTTGTATCGTATCTCTATCCCTTACTCTCTTGTGCTCTTCCTTTTACTTAGTATATTTAGTGTACACTTCACTTAATTCTCTTGTGTTTAACTTAATTATTTTAGAGAACTAAGTGAATAAGCACAAAGTCACTTAGACACTTGTATAATTTAGCTTGTTCGCAAAAGTAAGGATCTTTTGAATTTGAACTTGTATTTATTAGAGCCTCACATAATTTATTAATTGCCTCATTGTGTTGATCTAAATTTATTTTTGCTCAAGTGTGAATTACAGTATTTGTGCTAAATCGTTTTCACTTTAAGTGTCCATTCTTGTGATCATTTGGTGATTTTAATTATTACGAGGATCTAACCTTTGTGATTTGTGATCTTAGTTCTCTCCCACTTAGAGCCCATTCAATTATTTGTCATCATCCATCAAATGAGCTAACTCCATTTCTGTTGAAGGTTTGATGTTTCAATATGACGTGCAAATAAAAAGGGAAAAGAGGAATTATTAGACATGAATTCCTTAAAGCAGTATCCAAATAAAGTTCAACCAAGTGCATCCATGACATTTTTAAATAAACCTAGTTAGAGAAGCATGCAGAAAGGACAAGTGCAGTATGAGTTAAATAATTGTCACATATGTTCTTCGCCAAATTAAGGACAGTGAAGACTAAGGACTTCTGATTTAAAGCATCAAAGCTCATTTGAGCAAGAATAAAAAACACAACGCAGTCAGATACAATTTTTTATTTGAAAATCAATGATAAAATTTTTCCGCGAGCATGTATCTGAGCCTTTTCTTTAGCTTTCTTCAGTTTCTTCATTTCTTTTGCTTTTGCTTTTCTTCTTGCATCTTTCTCGGCCTGCAAAGAGTGAAGCAAGTATCTTACATAAAATTCAAGTTCTCCATTCATTCTTCAATATATTAAAAAACTGCTTCATAAAAATGACGAACACCAAACCAGACTGATGATCAAGAATGAAATTATAAACCTGTTTAGCTGCCTGTGTTTCCTCCATGTCCTTTGTCAATGCACTAGACACATTAGCAACCTTCCAATCCCACTTGTCAAGATTTAAAGCCATAAATCGTCTAAAAGTATTCCTGACTTCCTTTTCTGCTGCAAGCATGAATGGTGTTCTCCCTCTCGGATCTTTCGTACAAGGATCCTTGCTCAAGAAGTTCCAGTGTCCTTTGTGGATCACTGGATTTTGCAGCTTCATGCAAAGCTGTCTCCTGTTTTTCTGTTGATTCAGTAGATATATCATCAAGCTTAATATGAGTGGCTAACCCTGTAGAACAACTGCACTCAGCCAATTTATCAGGAGAATCAAATTGCTTGATCCTGTCTCCCGCTTTTCCAACAGATTTAATGACTGATTTTTTTTCTGTCATGCCCTTCATTATTATCATTACAAGGTTCTGGATTTCCTGCCATAATCTGTGATTGAACGGTCACCTCTGTTTCATAGGCAACTGATTGTAAATATGTTTTGTTTCCCAAGGTGTCATTCAAAACTGATTTATCCCATAAGCAACTGCTGATTGTCGGAAGAAGCGTGGATGAGAACACAAGTGGTAGAATTAAAAAATGGCTTCCAGGAAGCAAGTAATTCTTGAACGTCCCATGAAATTTCTACAATATATGTCAGCTCAAACGAAAAGAAAAATTAGACTTTATAACATGTCGTTGTAAGAAAATCAGTACAAAATATGTTATATGCCATGAAGAATTTTACTAACATGCAGTAACCAGAAAATCAATTTTCCTATGGATTATGTTTCTCCTAACACAGAGCACAAATCAGGGGATAAAATTCAAAAGACTACAAGGTTTTTTTCCATTTTTGCGAATCAGAGATAGATCTTTCCTGAATCCGTGCAGGTTAAAAAATAAGTAATGCATAGAAGCCCCTTCAAGCTGTGGAAATAAATTATACACTTCAGCAACCAATACATTCACACATAGGGTTGATCTGAACACAGAGTTTGGCCTGAAAACATGAATCATAAAAGCACATTGTAGAAATTTAAGGTATCGACCACAAGATGACCCCAAAATGTATAATTAACAAAGGACTCTTAATCCAAGTAGAAATTCTTGATAACAAAGATTTGTATGATTTCAACTAAGTGCGGCATAATGTAAATAAACTCATCTGTCAACACACATAAACATGTACATATGATCATATAAAAGCATATGGATACAATAAAATGGTACATGCACATCAGAATAATAATTAGTACAAGCATTTTTATACACAGGGAGGTAAGTGAAGATAATGTCATGTCAGTTTAACCGTGGACCTTTCTAACAACATACCTTTTTTAATGCTAGCTCATTATAACGTCGAAGAGACAGTCCAGCAGATTTAGAAGCTTTACCAATAGCAACCTTAGATGATTGTCAGTTTCCAGCCTTTGCCCTGACAACATATCTACAGGAAAAGGAAATATATTTAAAGATGAAAACCAAAGATAAAGTTCTTTTATAGAGGTTGAGAAGGGGAAAGAGACAAAGACCTATGAAATGCCCTATGGGCCACAACAGACTTACCATCAAACACACATCCGGTAAAGTGTCCGTCACTGGCAAGCAATACTATCCTTAACCTAGTCTTATCCCGAGGTTCACAGATCAATGATCTGAGACTGTCAACCATCTCTTCTATATTATTATGTACAGCAATCTTGTTAGAATAAAAATTATTGCAATGGTCTTCATGTTCGCTGTGAATTAGGTACTTCCAAAGAGACACCACATCTCCTGAATTCAGGTGAAAAAACAGTTTTCTTTTGGCAATGTCGTCTCCTTTTTCATTAGCACCACCAATTTGAGAGGTATTACAATCCTCAAGCTCATCCTCTGATCCTGATATACTAGAAAAATCACAATCCTCAAATAATGATTCACTTATCAATTTTTCATCAAATTCTTCTTCAGTGACTATTCTTCTCCCAGCAAGATTCAGCTTAACCTAAACAAGAAATGAGTAACAAGGTATGATAAGAAATGATTTAGTACGGTAGATACACATTTATTGGAATGAGTAACAAGGTATGATAAGAAATGAACTAGTACACTTGAACAACATAGTCATGCATTGCTCTGGCAAATGAAGAAATAATAAGCCACAAGAATAATAAAACTTCCCCAGAAAACTTAGTGTATGTTTCTCACATACGGTCATTTCTAAAGGGTCGGTAAAGGGCAGTCTTAAGTATGCAGCCTCATGAAAAACCATTCCTTGTTTGAAGCATAAAATAATAGCAAGTAGCACCACGGAACATCAAAAGATAAATGTAAATAATAAAGAATGTTTATAAAAGAAAATTGTCAAGTATCATAATACTGCAAAGCAACCTATTGGTGAGATAACACTTTTGCCAAGGGACCATAATAAAGGGTAAATGAAAAGCTTTTGGTATTAAATTAATTTGGCTTTTGATTAAACTTTTGGTTTTTATTCTCTTCTGATACTTCACTATCTTGTGCGGAACAATTAAGCATTATGAAAAACTTGACATATAGCCTTAAAACACAAACAATACGTCCTTATATGTTAGTTGTCACTAATTATTTTTGAATAGTCCTATCAACAGTGTGTTGCACTAAGACAAAAGCTATAACGAGAGTAATGTTAATTTGACATAAAAAAAGTTAGATCATCTCTTTCATGGTCTTAAAGCGCAAAATTCATAGCCCCCAAGTCATCTTTTGGCTGTAAATGGAATCAAAGCTACTCATATCTTCTTATTTTTCACTGTTACTAAGAATAGCCACATCAAGAGTGTGTTACTCGCATTCCCCATAAACGTCAATTTTAGAATAAAACGCCAATATCCATTGCCCAAGTCTCCTCTAGCTCATAAACAGAAATAAAAAAGATCATAACCAAAGATCATTTTTCACCATTGAAAAACACAACTCACCATAAAAACCAACAATAGAAAAAAGCCTCACATTGAACTTGAGCAGATAAGATTTGAAGTGGGAGCGCTGGTCCAGGAGCGACTCGAACTATTGCTTGCAAGTATTGCACGACCAGCACGAACTCGCACCGCCGAGCCTCGCATTTCCGGTGCCGACCTCGTCGCTGCCCGACCGGCCATCGTCGGTCGCCGGAATCCGCAGCGGCACAGGCAAGGACGGGCGGTGGAGGGGAGAGACGAGGGGCATGAGTCAAAGAAGCCGAAGGGGAGGTCGAAGAGCGATCCGCATCAGAGGTCCGGCGACCTCTTGGCCTGCGTCCGTGGGTGGCCGGCAGCCATGGCCGATAAAATCGGAGCCTCGCTCCCAAAGAAGACTGAGGAAACATTGAAGAGGCCAGCATGGAAGGGGGCCTATTCATACATGGGCCTAAAATTTCAACGGGCCCATGAAACTTCGAAGAGGCTAGCATGGTTGAGGGCCATTTATACATGGGTGGCCCATTTTCAGAAAATGGACCTCTTCATTATTTAAGTATTAAAAATGTTGTGCAGACATTCTCCACCTAGGTTCTCTACCAACATACTCCTAACTATCTAAGTTGGATTTTTTAAATAATAAGTAATACCTACTCTTATTTCATATCATGGGTAGAGAACATGAGTGGTGAATGTATCTATAACATGATTCCTGAGTATTATTCATCGCATGAATTAATCAAATCATCCTCAATACGTTTAAATGACCCGTGTTAAGTAGAGTATGATAAAACAACTATTTAACTCATCACGAGATATAAAAATGAAATCAACAATAGAATATAGCGATAAAAACCGAAAAGAGTCCTACCAGACGTGGTCCAAATTCAAAGTGTGACGTCATATCTACGGTGAGCCCAGACTTCGAAACTTACATCGAAACTCACTGTTAAGTAAAATACTTACATTTCTAATGATGCATGCTCGTGATATATGCTCGTATTATCAATATATCGTAATAAAGAAGACAATGCTAAATAAACCTACCACTAAATATCCAACATGCAAATCGAGATATAATAAAAGAAATAATTGATAAATAAATAAATAAATACACTCATGAAGAAATAGATCATAAATAATAAATACATGAAAAATATTAATACTCTAATCATATAATAATATTATTGTAGTTATCCAATACAAAATACGTAATTAAATACAAATAAATAATAACATACACATAAGAAATAAATAGATAAATAAATAAATAAAATTTAGTAAATATGAATAAGATTAATATTAATAAGTAAATATATCAATAATAATAATAATAATAATAATAATAAATGATCACATAAACATTCATCATATACAACAAATATATAACAAAAATAAAAATAAAATAAATAAATAAATAAAAACACTCATTACATCAAAATATACTAAATAATGTGAATATAAATCTAAATTAATGTAGGAGTTGTCGAATTACCAAAAATGGTAAAAAAATAGCTGAAAACGGGCTGAAAATGAGTTGAACTAGGTCAACTGAGTTAACTTGGTCTAGGTCAGATAAACTGGTAGGCTGGGTCGGCTTGGCTGGTCTAGATTGTTGGATGTGAACGCATACACAACACGAGCAAGGAGAAGGGTTGACAGGGAGGTGAACATGGTTTGGTAGGCGGATGCGAACTAGGGTAGGCAAACACAAATGCATGAAAAAGGGTCGGACGGGGTGGGCAGTTCTGGTCGCCAAAAAATGCCAATGGCGGCACGACAAAGGTTGTCACCGATTGCAATCGACATAGGGTGTTGAGGCGAAGGTATTGGTGGTGACGATTGGTAAGGTCCAGCCACGGCTACTGGTCGGAAAAGGGGCGAAATTGCTATTGAGTGAGGCGACATCACTGGCGGCGATTGCTACCATGGTGGTGGTCATAGGTGGTCTCAAAATGATGATCTCGATAAGAGGAAGCTGTCTAAATGGTTGGATTGGTCGGAGGAGGCTTGCCGGCACCAAAAAATGGCTCGACGGCACCAAAAAATAGTGAAATACCGACGGTAAAAACATTGTCGGTGGTAGTTACTACGGAGGCGCCAGTGGTGGTGAGGGGTATGGATCGATAGTCGGTTGCGAGGCGGTTATGGTGGTGCTTGTCTGGTGGCTCATGGAGGGTTGGAGACTTGCTGGCGGCGCTAGGGGTGGAAAACTCCAAAAATATGAGAAAATCTCTAGAAATAGATGGGTGAAAGCTGGGCGGACGTGGATGACTTTGATCTTGCCACGTGGCATGATCTAAACATCCGACAATTCATGGACTTAATAGGGCCCACCTATGGGTATATGCTATATATATATATATATATATATATATGGATAAAAAGCTTGGATCGAGACTCTCAAAAGTCAAAACTGACTCAAGTTCTAAAAGTGATTTTATAGGTGAGAATCGAAGCAAGAAGGCTAAATGAGCCTTAAGCCCTAAATTCAAATGGGTGAAAGTCTACGACTCAATCAGGCTGAAAGCTTTGAAAATTTTAAACAGATACTAAACACTGCAATGACCTAGATCTAGGCCTAAACCCCTAGCCAACCCATAAAAAAATCTATATACTTTACGTATACACTGATAACTCACGCTCTGCTATAGCATAATTGAAGGTATCATCTGTATATTGGGTATACTCAGCCTCCATAATATATGTTCATATAGGCTTCTGGCCCCATACTCATAGTCTAAAAACTGGCTTGGCTTGAGTTCACTTGAACCGACTTGAGACTGGCCCGAACCAGATAAAATTACAAGTGGGTAAAACCCTAACCCGAAACTGTTTACACAAATTCATTTTATTCACAATCAAAATAGTTTACCATGTCAATCAATCAAATCCTAACATACTATATTAATAATTATCAACTTTAAATAATTATGTCGAAGGTAATTATACCTTGCTTGTTTGGTCCTGCGTTTCGGGACTCAAATTCGGCACCTGGTAGCGTTTAAAGTTCAATCGGATTTGGGGGATAAATTCGGCAAAAATCCGGCAAAATCTGGTTCTTCTACAATTTTTGGCGACTTTTCTAGTGATGTGTTAGGGTTGTGGGTCGGCACCTAGGGGTGTAAACACGCCAAGCTGGCTCGCGAGCTTTTTGCGTTCGGCTCAGTTGGACTTGAACTCGTGCTCGTTAATTTTGTGCTCGAAAAATATTCGGTTCAAAATGGATAGCTCGTTGAACAACGAATAGAGCTTGAGCTAAGGAGTGTTTAGCTTGGCTCGAAACTCGAGCTCAATGTGTTCAAACTCGAAAAATACTCGGCTTGACTCGGTTCATCAATACTATTGAGGTCACATTGAACTTATATAGTGTTGGAAAGAAAATTTTGATCCTATATAAGTCGAGCACGAGCTAAGCATAAACATTCGCTCGGCTTAAGCTCGGCTCGAAAACATAGTGAGTCAAATACGAGTCAAGCCCAAACACCATAAATTTTGGACAAGCATAACTCGACCCATAATACATCAAAGCTGGTCAAGCTTTCAAACAAGTTTAAACATGTTTGCCAAAAATCATATCTAATTCAAACACAGCTCTGCTCGGCTCGGCTTGGCAAGGTTGACACGACCACTAGGGATGTAAACGAGCCGAGCCGAACCGAGCTGGGTTGTTTTCGAATTCGATATGATTTTTTGCAAGCCTGTTCGAGTTCGTTTGAGTGCTCGACGAGCCTTTGATTTATTATGGTTCGAGCAGCTCGACCATAATTTATTGTGTTTGGGCTTGGTTCGTGTTCGGCTCAGCTTTGTTTTCGAGTCGAGCAAATGCTCGTGTTCGGCTCGGCTCGGTATGTTTTCAATTGTGTTCAGCTGGGCTTAGTTTGTTCGTTCGGCTCGCTAATTTAGGTCACCACTCACTCACCCCTTCGTTTTGTCTCAATGGCGGGCGGCGGCCAAACTGGACCTCTTCTCCTGGGGAGTTCCTATCTTCTCCCTGCAAGGCTGCAACGACCTCGTCGGCTTTCAACGGCGGCCAACTTCTGGACCTCTTCTCCCTGGGGAGTTCCTATCTTCTCCCTGCAAGGCTGCAACAACCTCGTCGGCTTTCAATGGCGGCCAACTTCTGGACATAACATCGTCGGCTTTCAATGGCGGCCAACTTTTGGACCTCTTCTCCCTGGGGAGTTCCTATCTTCTCCCTGCAAGGCTGCAACAACCTCGTCGGCTTTCAATGGCGGCCAACTTCTGGAATCTGGATCTCTTCTCACTGGTATGTGCCCTCATCAAAGTCTATCCCCTTTTTTTTCTTCTCTTTCTCAATCTTTCATATGCCAATCGTATTTTTTCCTTGGAAAAGTTTTATTTTGTTATTGTTGTTAGCAAACAATTGTTGGATCCAGAAGAGGTGACATAGTAATAGGCTAATAGTAACATAACAACCACACAAAAAAACAAGCATCATAATATAAATATAAATAAAAACCTCCTTGATGATGTTAATTACAATAAAAACCCACACAAAACATGCTAGCTCTTTCACAAGTTTGAAGAGTGCTAAAAATAGAGTAGAGAAGCGTAAAATCAAATTACTCCATTCCAAATGTCTTTTATAAAATTTAAATAAAAAAGACTAGCAAAACAAATTATATGATCTCAAAGTCCATGCAAAATTTGCTTCTCCTGAGAAATAACCCATTCACACTATCAAATACCTGCAAAATAATTAGTGTAATATCACCGGTGTGTTTTTATTAACATAAGGAGAAAAACTAGACAAAATTAGGTTATAATGAGCTAATTCTATCTTACTATTACCGATGTATTATTCTTCATCAGCTTCAAGTACGGGGTTGTAGAATGTAGAACGCAACCAATCTTGAGCACATATAAGTGCTTCCACTGTTTCCGGTTTTAAATTGCTTCGATAATCACTGATAATCCTTCCACTTGTGCTGAAAGCAGATTCCTTCCACAGGTGAGTGGGTGCCCCAGATTTTTGCATTTCAAACTTGCGCCCACAATGCCTACACTGGTGGTGTAGGCTGCCATCTTTTGCAATATCATCAAAATCTTTCCAACATAAAGATGTTCTCTTCCATTTTGTGGTAGTTGAATTAGGTTCAATGTGAACAGTAGGATCATACTCAGCTTGAATGTGGTCTTGTTCATTTTGCACACTAATATTCAACATTCTATTATCTTGTTAACAGTAGGATCATGGTCAGCCTTGAATGGTCTTGAATGTCTGCTTCAAACGCCCTGCCCTATCCAAATCATCAAAAAAGCAGAAAAGCGATAGAAGGTGACATCGTACGAACTCAATTAGTTTGAAATTTGAGATCAGTTTAGTTCTTTTGGTGTTTGTATTCTTGTTGAAGTGTTCTACTCTTTTGAAATAAATTTACTTGATTAGGAATGGATCTGGCTCAAATTTTATACTTCAATTGATAGAAGCCGAAGAAATTGTTGTTTGTAATGTTCTTTGTTGTGTTAAATTTATATAGAAGCAATTCAACTGTCTGTATATTTTACTGCAACATAATTCATAGGTCATTTAGAGGCTAAAGAAATTGTGAAATAGTGAAAAGTGGCTGGTTTTTTATTTGTGGTAGTTGGGAAACAACTACTGATGTATCATTAGCTAGACTTCCTTAGTTGAACATTAAGCAATATGAGTAAGCTTCCAAGTTTTTTAAACATTGGTTGTTGCCACCTTTTCAGTTTCTAGACAAGAAAAGTTCATAAGGCAGAAAATTGGTGGAGTTGAGGATGAAATGCAGCTTCGAAGAGGAAGAAGATGAAGAAAATCTTGAAAGAGGAAGTTGCTGCAATTAGAATGCAAAAGGAGTGTGCTTTAAGTCTTAGTGTTAAGGATTTTGGACTAAGGGATACTGATGAAGACGATAATGGTTCCAATGGTGGAGATAAGACCATGCAGGTGACACATTAGTTTATTTGGTTAATTTTACTTTGAAAATTTGTTTCTTATTTTACATAGTATTCTTATACATTGAAAAACTATTTGAATTAGGGTCTATTTGGGGTAAGTAAAAAGGGAAAAGGAGCCATGCTTACAAAATGGAAGATGCAAACATGTATGCTAGCTATGAAAAGATTCAAAAGGACTTAAATGCATATATAACAGAGGAAAAAATGAATGTAGTTAGCAAGTAAGATTCTCATTTCAGCCAATTAGAATACTTGGTACTTATATAGTTTTAATATTTGAGTTTACACCTGAAAGAGATAGAGTCATCACAATTAGCACTTGCTCCAGCTGAACTATTGACCGAAGGGCTTGACTACCAGAGGGAGTAAGCTAGCAACCCTATTTCAAACTAAAGAAAATGGGAACCAAGGCTCCTATTTCTATTTCACTATTGCTTGAAATTCATCATTTTTGTTTCTCATTTCATGTTCTTACAAATGAAAACACCCATGATGACTATTTCTATTTCACTACATGCAGGGAAACTACGAGAGCAAAAGAAAAAGAGAGTAATGTACCTTATAAATCAACCTCCACGGTGAGTCTCGACTCTCCAACTCTAGTTCTTCCTCCAAGTTCTTGTTAAGTTATTCTGGCAGCCACTTCAATGGAACAAAATAGTCTTATGTAGGCCGTAATGCTAGGGTTTTTAGCCTTGAGTTGGGATATAAATGAATTTATTGGTTGTTAACCAAACTTTATTGGCTTCGGAAGATGAAAAGTTGCTTTGGTATCCGGTAATGTTTTAATTTTCATTATCATAACAGTAAATTGTGTACCACGTTCTTGTAACTTGTGTGAAAATTATCTCAAAAAAAATTTCAACGCTTTAATTGCTACTTGCTAGATCATTGTCATTTCCTAATAGCAAATATGTAACAGGTCGCACAAGTTAAACATATTTCATTGTTTAAAACAGGTTGCACTATATAACATGCAGTAAGCAATCAATTGTAAAGTTCAATAATAGTTATTCATTGTATGGTATTAATATTATGATTTGTGAGCTTTTACTATGGGTAAGGGTAAGACTTTTTTCTCAAACAAATATACTCTACATTAACAAATCAAAGAGAGGAGAACGATATGGAACAAGCTGGCCATTCTAAAAAACACACCATTGATGAATTACGCTAAATAGGAGACGTTAGGATAGGTATGGTCTGGCTTCTCCATTCCTACACCTCATGGATAATTTATTCATTCATTCTTTGTTGTGAAAAATTGTCCAATTAATTGGTTAATTGAAGTGATGATTGATAGTTTTGATGGGTGAGTTTCTAATTCTATATTTCTAATCAATTCAATCCAATGCGTTGTACAAAAAAATGGGGTTTCTTTTTAAAATCATCAACAATATGTTTCACTATTTTTTTATCAATTTTGTCATTTGTAACTTGTGCAAATTGCTATTTGTGCTATTGTCAAAGAAAAGGGTGGGAAATGAGAAGTACTACACGCTTTTTGGGCCTTAGAATATGCCCGCGGTATCTTATAGCGAAAGCTAAATTGCAATATGTTTTGTGCATTGCCAACAGGAGAATGTTGGCGCAAGGTTGTTTTCAATTCTTCAAAAACTTAGTAAAACATGAGCTTTCATTACAAGCAACCAAATAATTGGTCATGTTAGTGTTCCGGCTGCGTTTTGATTTGCTAGTGACTCGTTCATGTAGATGTTTTGAAAAAGTGATGCAGAGCGTCTATTTAAATTAAATATTTTATGAATTTATGTAATTTTCTTAATTTTAGAATATATTTGTAATTACCTTTATTTAAGTAGGTATATTTTAGAAATAAATTAATTATAGTTTTTTTTCTTATAAATAAGGCGTAACCGCCTGAGATTAATATTTTTGATAAAATGATGAATTATTAACTGTGTGCCTTTTATCTTAAGTTTCTCTAATTTATTTCTTTTATTTGCAATTTGTAGTTTGTGCTTGGCAATTAGTAGTAAATAGTATAGAACTTAAGAGCTTTTATTGAAGGAGAATTGTAAAAAAATTTACTGCAAAATTTTGGCAACTTTGTCATCTATTAGTACTAAGTATTTATTAGTAAGTAGTTTGTAAGTATATTAATTATTAGGATTATACCACTATCATGTAAATAGTTTTTTAGGGTATAAAATAAATAATTTGTATAAGATTAAAATTTTCTTTCAATGTGACCTCAATAGTATTGACGAGCCGAGTATTTTTTCGAGTTTGAACACATTGAGCTTGAGTTTCGAGCCGAGCCGAGCCGAGCCAAGCCGACTCCTTAGCTCAAGCTTTGTTCTTTGTTCAACAAGCTATTTATTTTGAGCCAAGTATTTTTTCAAGCACAAAATTAACGAGCATGAGTTCAAGCCGAACGTAAAATGCTCGCGAGCTAGCTTGGTTTATTTACACCTCTAACGGCCAAGGTGAGGGCAAGGGCAACGGTGGCGGCCTTGTGTCGATTGGGGATGCTCGAGCTTGCCCTATCAGCCTTGGGCTGGTCTCGGTAGTGGCACACAGTGGGAGAGGCTAAGCAGCGGCAGCCAGTAGGCATCGGGAGCTCGAAGCGTTCCAGCGGCTTTGTTGCAGTGTGGAGGCTGGGTGGCAGTCAGGATGGTAAGGGACGACTTGGCAACACTTCGGTGGAGCTTGATGGCATTGATCAGCGGGGTGCGACAGCCTGAGGTGGCATTGGCGGTGGTGTTTGGGGCAGCGACCAGGATGAGGGGAGGAAACTTAGTGGTGAAGGGTTTAGTGGCAATCTTATAATTAAAAGTTGACTTGACTCCGACTCGAGAAAAAAATAATAACTAATTCCTAATAAAATTTTTAAAAAATCCAAAAATATAGAAAAATACTATAAAATATAATACATTCAACAACATAAAAATGATATATTATATAACTAATAACCCACTCAAATTGTTATTTAATGTGTCATAATACATTATTTAGCCTAAAAATAATTCTACGATAAAATATATAAAAAAAGTGGCCTACTATCATAAACTCTGATAACTTATTTTTTTATTATTTTTCTAACATTATTATCATATATTCAGGGTATACTTGACCCTCATCGCTCATAACACATAGTCTGCCTTAGCTTGGCAAATGTGTCATGAAGTTCTGACTCAAGTCACGGGTTTTATGGGCTCTAGATAATTATTTTTTGGGAAACTTTCTATTTATGTAAAACCTCCATCATTATCCATACAATTCAGTATTTTTTCACTTAAAATGCGAGAAAACGTGCACGAACATGTTCTAAAAAGTAAAATATTTTAAAAATGCAAATGAGATATTCTAAGAATCGGGTACCGACTATCCGTCACTCTATTATTAAACCCAACCATTTATAATCGAGTGCTAATTTCTCTTAATCCAAACACAATTATCAATTGTTTAAAACCTTATAACACAATTATCAATTGTTTAAAACCTTACAATTAAGATTTAATCGGTCGGTCGGATTTGACGAGTACATGACCTAATAGACACCCATGCACATGATTCACAACTTTTAATTTAAAAAGATACTCCCCAAATTTTTATTTGACAATGTGATACTAGTGGAGGAACCACTATAAAATATAAAAAGTGATTGCCATTTAGATTGGTTGGATTGTTGTCACCTTTCTTAACGAGAGAAAATACTCAATGGGAAGTGGAATTATTAAAGGTAAATAAAATTAAGATTATTAAAAAAATATTAAATATGAAAAAATATTATAAATAACCGCATCTTAAATTCCGAAAAGATCTAAAAATTCCGTCTATCTTGTGATAAAATATTCTCCATTTCCCAACCACATTTTTTAATCGTGATTATTTATTTATATTATTACCCCAAAAGGGAAAGTTTATATTTAAATTATAAAATTAAAAGTTGTTGGTAAAAGCAAAGGGCCGAGTTAAAAACTTTGAACCAAACAAACGACGACTCAGAGTAGCCGTCCATGAGTCGTCCCCTTTGAGGGACAAGATTGTCGGACAAGGAAAGTGCCCGCCCACCTAATTTTGCGCCAACCGGCCCACTAACCAAACCTCTATTTCCCGACCTCCCCACCTTCTCCGACGTCTCCCATGGCGGCGCCGACGGTGTTCCGGCCGGCGGAGTCGGCGGCGGCGACCGCTCGCCTTCTCCTCCTCCTCCTCCTCCTCGCCCTTTCCTCCCTCGCCGGATTCGGGTGGGCGGCGCGGTCCGAGAAGGAGATCCGGCGGCGGTTCTACGGGGACCTCCCTGTCGACCCGGGGCCCTCCGACTCCGACGAGGGCAGCATTGCCGAGATCTTCAATCGGGTGCTCGAGAAGGAGTTCTCGGAGGCCGATCAGCCCGAGGGTCTGCTTTCTTGTGTCGTTTCGTTTCGTTGTTGTTGCTTCCTTTGTTGATGATCGTGTCGTATTTGTGAAGTGTATCCTGTGCTTGTTTTTATTGATCTGCTTCTATTATTTTTAGGGCTGTAGCATGTTGATGGTTCATGAGTTGGAAGAGTGAAAGCTTGAGTTTTGCTCTTTGTTTTTTGGATTAGTTTGATGCTGTTTAAGTTTGGGCACGGTTTTAATTGATCTAGGTTGGCATTTTCATGATTATGATTGTTGATACTGCACTTGGCGGATCTTCTTAACGTTTGCCTAGATTATTTGTCGTTGGTGAATAACATGAAAATTATTGGATGTAGTGTTTCTTCTCCAAGTCATTTCGGCATTTTTAGCTAGCTATTGGGCAGTGTTAGCTACTTTTTGCTCTAGATGTACCGTATATTGTGTACTATGAAAAAAGTAATCTTTGCCAAGGGTTTCAATTGTCACTTGCTTAATTCTTTCTGCCATTTAGATTAGTTTGTTTGCTTTTAAGTTGTGGTCATGACTGATGACGTTGACCAGGAAATTGTGATTTTTTTTCCAGGACCCGATGCAAGCAGTTTTAACAGTAGTGTGGCAGAACAAAAAGTAGGTGTGATTTAACTACGTAAAGGCTTATTATGATCAGTTCCAATCGTGCAGTTGTTGATTATTTGGGAAACTATAATTTGTTGATATGTTCTATTTTCTATGTATAGTTTTTCTGTTATAGTAAGACTATTGTTCATCGCAGCATGTATTGTTAACCTTTTTCTTGCCATAACTAGAAAAGCTTGAAGAAAAAACTATCATACTGTTGTATTTAGTGCTTCAAGGTGCACGATTCAGATAGGGAATGGAACATTTGAATTATACTTAGTAATATTTGTTTCAAACTATGTTGAAGTGGACAATAAAACAAGGTTCACTTGTAATCATATTTTTCTAGATCACATGAAAAACTGTACGCGAGTTGCTCCAATAAGTAGCTTGGTATATTACAAATATGTTTCAGGTTGAACTGGAGACTGTGGCAAGGGTTACTCATGATAAGCCAAAAAAAATGAGACACTGGAAAAGAAGTGAGCTACTGACTGTTTTCTTTATTATCTTGATTGTTAATGTCTACACTGTGAAATGTTCAAATGTTATTTACGAGCAATTAGTCTCACAATGCATGCAGTGGTTCAAGATCTTTTCAAATTCAAGATTTGTTACCTTTGGAGGATGAAGATTCTGAAACTTTAATAGATAAAAAGGTGGTTGAACTTTAAATTTTTTGCTTTTTTCCTTGATATTTACTTGTTTTGTTGATAACCTCGGTGTTGCTATTTCAGGATAATGTTTTTGTTATGTCTAACAGAAAATCAAAATATCCTGTTCTTCAAGTAGATGTAAGGTTAGTCTAGTTGCATACTTAAAAGCTCAAGCTTTGAGTGAATTATTTGGTGTTTTTTATGGGCATTTCCTCGCCATTATACTATAAGTGTAGATTTGTGACATGCTTGGACATCCCCATTTTACGATTTGTGGAAATTGTAGTATGCTTTTGGAGGATTGTCACGTACAAAAGATTAGCCATGTTATGAAAATTTCAATTGTTTTTCTGCTGTTTATTAAAATCACCTGTCACGAGAAAGAGAGGAAATTAAAGCTATCAAATGTGTGTGCTTACCATTTTTAAACGGAATTCTGCAGGCTGATCAAAGACTTAGTGGTTGTCATTGTCTCAGCCACTATAGGTGGAATAACATTTTCATGTTTGGGTCAGCCGGTTCGTGTTCTTTCATTTATTGATTTGTGTACACACTTCATTCTTGTAGGATTTTGATTAGGGCTTATGTAGAACGCTTAGGTGTCTGTTTCCACAATGTACCATTGCATTTATTGTAATTTTTTAGTTTTCATCAGGTAATTGTTGGCTATTTGCTTGCTGGTTCTCTCATAGGTCCTGGGGGATTAAATGTCATCAGTGAAATGGTGCAAGTAAGATGCTGTTTCCGTGTTGGTTTTATAAAGAAATCAGCTCACATTTCTATTATGCATGTGTATCATCATCTTCCTGTTCAAAAATATTTTTAAACTATAGTAGTAGTTGCATAACCAAAGCAGTTGTTATTTTCTTGCTTTTGGTAGGCTTAAGAAACTAATTTGAAGGAGCAAGAAAATTATTCTCTGTCATATAATTAAAAGCATAATTTGGTTAATTGATTTCAGCTTCATAATTTTCTCTTGAAGTTTGATATCTTCTATCAACAAATTATGTTTGAGAAGCTATATCAAACTTCATTGTTGTTGTGCTTGTTGCTCTAGATTGCATAAAAGACGTGGCCTTCTAAATGTTAGAATTATGAAACCATGAAAGGAAATTCTTTTTCACTCCATGGTTTTGTGAACTTTCATCTTCAGATAAATTTGTAATCAATTGTTACTATTATCAGCTACACATTCTCGTAATTGGGCTGGGGCTAGGCAGCATTTTTCATTAGGGGTTGGTCTTTTTCTTTTGTAAATTGAACTTGCATAAAGTGCGTGGAGCAAAGTGGCATGCACAACCTTCAAATAAGGAGCAATAAGATGATGTTTTAACATCATCATAGTTGTCTACCATTACAAATGTTTGAACAAATACCAATAGTTGATTGTTGACTAAGAAATATTAAAAGGGTATGAGAAAGTTTTTTTGGTTTACTGTGTTATCCTTATGAAGTTGGCAGTATCTAAATTTGTATTTGTCGTGCTTTCAGGTTGAGACTTTTGCTCAGTTTGGTGTTGTGTTTCTTCTTTTTGCATTAGGACTAGAATTTTCTTTGCCAAAGGTACAATAGTGCTGGCTTTTGAAGTTCTGCGAGCCATGATAAACAATTTTTTGAAGTGGTTAGTTTTAATCACAGTTAAAAGCTGTTGGTCCTGTTGCTGTTCTGGGTGGACTCCTACAAATTGTTGTTTTTATGCTATTATGTGGAATAACTGCCATGGTAATTTGCCATCCTGGGCTTCCATTTCCAAAATTTTGACTAAAATTTTTTCCCTTTTTTATTTACATGCGAACCTTTTGTAGGTATGTGGGGCCAAGGTATCAGAGGGGGTATTTGTTGGCACCTTTCTGTCAATGTCATCTACTGCAGTGGTAATGCTTTGGTGACAACTTCAGTATTTAGATCCCAATGCCTATCATATCTTTGTGGCTCAAGTATGAGTGCATTTGCTTTCACCAATGTCAGGTATTGAAATTTTTTGCGGAAAAGAATAGCACAAATGCTGTTCATGGGCAAGTTACAATTGGGACACTCATTCTTCAGGTATCAATTGAAAGTGACGACCAAAAAATTCTTTACTTTTCTGTGTTTGATATGCATGCTTTTGAATATTAAAAATGATCCCGTTTATTGATTGACATAGTTCTGGAATCTCACTATTGTTCATGTTAATGCATGTCTGTTTAGATTACTTGATGGTGCACTGTATGAGGTTATTAGGGCTATTTACATTTCTTTTTGGGGAATATCCAGCAGTTCCTGTGCACTAAATATTATAATTTAAGATGATTTCTTTTAATGATAATTAGTAGCCTTATGATTTTTACACTTCTCTTATAGGATTGTGCAGTTGGTCTTCTATTTGCTTTACTTCCTGTTCTGGGCGGTAGTGGTGGACTTTTTAGTGGAATTATCTCCATGGCGAAACTGTAAGCAGGGCATCGAGTGTAGTGCTTTCAATCTTTCTTTTTCAAGCTACAGCACTGTGGATACTTTGGCTTGCTTGCTCATTTCTTTAAACCAATTGGTTCCTTTTAGATGTAGATTGATGACAAAACCATGTAGAATCTAGGCTACAAGTTTTTACACTGGATGTCTTTTCTATTGTGACTTTCGAAAGAGGGAAAATGAGATGAAGCTTTAACTTTATTGTCATCACATAACTTTTGATTCATTGGATATGACAGCATTAATTGATCGTTGATCAAGAATATTAACATAGTATCTTCGTATTTTTCAAAATTTGTATCTTATTTTGTTAAAGTTGAACCAATTATAAGCATGATAGCAAATTTGAATTTATCTATGGGAATACGAAGGAGTACAGTGACAAGTAGATTGACATGAATGACCCAATGCCTTAGAATGTTGTCTTAGCCATTTGTGCAAATGATGAGATTTTGAAGCAATGGTGATTCAAGTGGATGTTTCTTACGGGGTTGTTTCATCTGGCTAAGTAGGGCACTATCATAAAGTGCCCTTTATTGTGGTGCTGAGAGATTTTTGACAGAAATGAGAGAATGTGTCAAAGGAATTAAAACTTGATGCTAAGTCTTGTTTGGCCCATTTTTTTCATGTGGATCGGAAGTTGATAATGTCTATTATTTGAAGAGTCTGAGATGCATCATGTAATAATATTTCATGTGGTAAATGGTAGGGAGGCACCTGTTTCCAACTTCATATAATTTGGCTTAGTAGATGACATCCTTTTTTAGTTGACAAACTCTATTTGATGTAATTTTTGTTATGCAGCATGCTTGTGTTGTCCCTATTTTTAGCTGCTGTGTCTGTATTGTCCTGGTCTTTTGTCCCACGGTTTCTAAAGCTAATGATTCAGCTTTCTTCTCAAGTAAGTGTCTTAACTGATATGTGGGTTGCTGATTGAAGTTACAAATCCATTACTTAATGAAACTTTACTTTTCTAGTTATATTAATTTCTTTAATAAATATATGGCTGTCTTTTCCTGTGCCTGTTCAGACAAATGAACTTTATCAGCTGGCTTCTGTTGCTTTCTGTTTGCTACTTGCTTGGGTAAGCAATAAAATTATTACTTCTTTGTTTCTTTTGACTCTATTTTTATGTAAGAACCTTTGGTTGATTTGGATGAATACCGTCCTTTGTGTTTCAGATGTATAGTTGCTGGCATAAAAAGTAAACTAACTTAGTGATATGTTATATTCATTTTTCATGTTAGCCTGATTACATTTTAGTCAAATTCTTTACATCAACATTGATCATTTTGGCAATAAACAAATATTCAAAGAAGAGAACCAGAGATACCTTAGTTTTTTTGGTTTTTCTGCTCGCACCACTATCTGGGAAAGTTTCTTTTGGAAGCTCATGTTTGAGACAATGTTGAAGTATGAGATGGTTTTTTTGTGCTAGAAACGTGATTTGGATATTGACCAAAGTTTTTGTTTATGATTTCTTCATGCAGTGCAGTGATAAACTCGGTTTGAGTCTTGAGTTGGGTTCTTTTGTAGCTGGTGTTATGATTTCTACTACTGAATTTGCTGAACATACTTTAGAACAGGTATATTTATTTGATTTCTCCCGGTTCATTTAGGCTTTGAATGTGTCTAGGTTTCTCTTAATGCCGTTGCTACTTGCTTCGTGCACACTGAATTGTTCAGTCTTTTCTTATAAGGCTTTAGAAGAAACTGTGAAAATAGGAAACGTTAGTGTTTTGGAGATGGCTCGTGTCCCTGCTTGATAGGCAGGCCTTACAGTCTAGCTCCCTTTTGCCTCTGCACTCAAGGACCATGATCATGGCAATAGTGAAAGGGATTAAGTGGTACCGCGAATAGTCTACAAGTTTACACTTTACAGTGGATTAAAAAATTTTATGAAGGCAATTAACCACTTGTTTGAAGCATTAAAATGTTCTGTGGCTAATTAGCTAATTACATGTAAGCGAGTATTGTAGCTCCTAGGAACTTTGATGCAATATAGTTAGTAGTAAGTGGTACTGTCAGTATTCTACAATTTACAGTGGATTAGAAATACTAGCAAGTGAAACAGCCAGTAGTCCATAGTTAACAGTATGTAGTACGGCCAGCCACTAGTCATAGGCAATCAATGATACAGCCAGTAGCAAAAGAACTTTACGAAAGCAATTTGCCTCTTGTTGAAGCATTGGCATGTTCTCAGGAGGATCAGCATTTTACATGTAAGCGAGTAAGCATCTCCTAGGAATTAGATGTGATATATAGTTAATAATATGTGTGGTACTTAGGTTTCCTGTTTCTTAATTTAGTTTTGTGCTAATTTAGAAGAATTTTGTTGATTTAATTGCATTTGTTGATTATTTTGTATAGTTTAAATGATGGGTATGTATTAAGTAGACATTTTTCTTTGCTATCTCTATTCACAACTGTCAGTCAGATACAGGTGTGTGTATTTTAATTAATTCCATTTTCACATTTAAAAACTGAAGACTTGTTATTTCTTCAAAATTAGACATGGCAATAAATGTGAATGTGGTAAGGCGCGTTTTTGCTTTATCATCCAAGGGTTCATTCTTTGTTCTTACCTTCTGTTTACAGAGTCATCTTTTAACTTTGCTTGATGTGTACTCTGAAGGTGGAGCCGATCCGGAATTTATTTGCGGCCTTATTTCTGTCGAGCATTGGAATGCTTATAAATGTTCATTTTTTGTGGAGCCATGTGGATATTCTGCTTGCTTCTGTCATTCTTGTTATAGTCATAAAGACGGCTGTAGCAACTGTTGTTGTTAGGGCCTTTGGATACGGTATCAGGACATCATTTCTTGTAAGTCTAATATGTGACAGGTCACGTGTACACTTAGCAAAGTAATAAAAAAGCTGCTGCTGTTTTCGTCACACTTTTCCCATTTTTGTTCTTTATTGAAGGTGGGAATGTCACTTGCTCAAATTGGAGAGTTTGCTTTTGCTCTCTTAAGCCGGGCCTCAAATCTTCATCTTATTGAGGTGACCCAACTCTCTTTCTAGCTGTGTGTGTGTGTGTATGTGTGGGTGACTTGCATAAAGGAAATTGAAGCTTTATACAATTTTTTTGTTCATTTCGTCCATTATTCCATGATATTTTTCTCCTACTTCATTACCTGGAAGTAGGTTCAGCGTGCATGCTGTTCATTAAGTTTCAATCTCTGATATGTACCTGGTTCTGTTTGTATTGCAGGGTAAAATGTATCTTCTTCTATTGGGAACTACAGCCTTAAGTTTGGTAGGCATTGACCATTGTAACCCTACTTCTTTATATCTTCATTCTCACTTTTCTTTAATTATATTTGGAACAATTTCTGTAGGTTACCACTCCCCTCGTTTTCAAACTGATGCCCGCTATTATGCACCTTGGTAAACTAATGCGCTGGTTTCCATCTGAGAACAGCACTCAGAACGAGGTCAGTTCATTTCTTTTTCCCTGTAAGTTGTGATCATTTTATGGTTTTAGCTCTATTTTTAAAAAGGATGTGAATGATGTATCAATCATGGAAAGTTGAAGTATGTTTCCCATTGGATAAAGTTATAAGGCCTACTCCTGCTTCTTGATATATGTTCCATATTTAATTAACACATACCTCAGATGAATATTGTTGTTAATTATTTACATGTAATCTGATTCAGTCCTGCTTGATATTGGCTTTAGGCCAAGAGTCAAAGTGCTTTGGTTATCCTGTCCATGTGGGGTTAGTTTTATATAGATAAAGAGTTTATCAAGTATAAAAATTATATTATTTAAATTTTGTTATGATTTGTTTCCTACTTGATTTGGATTCCTTCTACTGTTAGACTTCTGCTTCGTATTTCCATTATTATATTATTGGCTCTTTTGAGCGTATAATAAATATAATGTCACAGACATTGAATTATACAGTTGACTATTTGACTAAAGATTATTGTTTTGGTGAATTTTAGATTATCTATTTTAGTACATTTAGATTTTAACTTTTTTCCTCTCCTTTAACATTTCTCTTCCATGATATTTCCCACCCCTTGTATTGATACTGAACTTTTAAATCTCGGTTCCATAGCTTAGGGTACATGTTAGAAAAAGATTATACTTAATTTGTTTGCAAGATAAGGGATGAGTTTATGATTCACTAGCTTAGCATTGCAATTAATATTTTGAACTTCAATATGATCTATCAAGCCAAGCTTTAAGCGCCCAGTCCACCATAGTGATTGAATTTCTCTTTTATGGTTTTGTAGGGAATATCTGGCCAAAAATACCACTCCGACCGTTCATAAATTTTGATTGGATAAAGGATTAAGTTTTATTCTTTGCCATCCATGACTCAATCTAATTGGATACTTGCCATGAGATAGCATCCGTGATTGAAGTCGGAATCAGTTAGTCATCTTGAAGGCAGACTATTCTTGGATGGAATTGCATTAATTTTTCAATTAGACACTGCAGGAGAAGAGAAAGAAGCATTCACGGTGGCAAATTCATCCCTACCACTGATCTCAATCTTTCCTGCCCAGTGGGTGTTCATATATATATTTCTTATTGTAGTATAATTTTTTGATTATCCTTTTACTTGTATTGTTGTATATATCTACCTCCTGTATTATTGAGCTAATTTCCCGCCTCCCTCGATCCTTGCTCGATGGACCTTTCACTTGCCAACTTACTCATCATTCGAATATACCATAACCAAAAGTTTATTTTTCTTTAAGTGTCACTGTCACTCTTCAAATTGAGGCGGCAAAAGGGGTGTAAATATTTGTCCTTGCAGTATCGCGTCCATGCCTGTAAACTAGATTTTAGTGGGTATTTTTCTTAGTGAAGAATGGGGTTGGGTAGCTCCATCTTCAAGTTAAAAAGGTCACAAAATAAAATCTGGGGTTCAAATCATTTTCTTCAGATTGGTGGCATTTGTAGAAAGAAAATTAACATATCCCTATCCGAAGTACGGGAAGCATGCTGTATAATCTCATGGTTATCGGTTAGTAATGAACAAACAGATGATGACAAGAACGTAGGAAAGCTAGGAAAAGATTGCAAATATTTTGCTTAACCCAGTGGTCTAGAAACATGTTGACAACTTGGGTACTTCCACCTCGCAGGCTGTGGTTCTCTGCTGGCAATGCAGAGATCCTTCTCCCTGCACCACCATGATGCCCATCACCTACATTCACAGGTTCAACCCCCTGCATCTTATCTTTCCCACCTCAGAAAATGTCACCACATTCTTGATTCATGAACACAAAACACAATCCAAACGTCTGCCCTTTTGGTCCCCTTGGTTCATATCCAAAGCCAAGTGGTCTACCATATAAAGAAGACAAGGAATAGCATTCCCATCCTCTCATCATACGTAGTCATTCAGAAGGAATTTAGATGAGATTTGAGGAAAGTGGGTTTGGGTGCTGCTTATGCAGTGACAAAGGAAATCATGTTAATGGAGTAATCAATTAATCCATAACAAACCAGCAAAAAGATGTGATCACATGCGTCCATGGTGGGCAAAAAGACTGATGCACGCAGCCCTGTGTATTGGGTCTTGCGAGAACCAAACGAAGACAAACAAAAACATTATATAATATTATTCAAATCATTTAGAATAGAATAAAAACATTGGAAACATGTTCCTAACAAGTTAAAACTAGTAAAAATGCAAGCTTTATAGGACTAGAATATGGTTTTGTTCCTCGGTATCAAGGGAGCTAACATGGAGTTATCAGCTGTGAGTGTAGGTCGTAAAAATATTACAGAGCTCAAAAAGAAACAAAGGTTGTGTGTGTGCGTGCCACTAGTGGGAGGTTACCCAAGCAATTGGAATCTCGAGTGGTGTGAGGAGCTCAAGCTCGTTTTCTCTCCCGGCAGCTCTCTCCCGTTCTCTGCCATTTCACCCTAATCGAGATCTTCATCTCTATTATACCCCTCCAAAGCCAACTTAATATTAGTTAAAAATTGACTTATCTTCTGTGTGGATCAAATTATTCACTCTTAAATTTTATTATTTAATTGTGAGGCCAACAAGCCGTTAGTCTCTCCGTTGAGAGCCCATCACGAGCCAAGCAGAGTTAGAGTTAGGTTCGTGAACCGAGCTTTAGGGCTCTGCTCAGCTGAAATTTGAGCTTGAGCCCGGCTCAACTCAACACGAATTCGAGTTCAAACCTGGCTTAACTAGATTATTTGACAAGCCGAGTCCCTCGGCTCGGCTTAACTCGACTCGAAACTCGACATTTAAATATTCGAGCTCGTACTTGACTCAAACTCGAATCTCACGAGCCGAGCTTGAGCAAGGTCATATTCGACTCGGCTATAACGCGAATTCGACTCGATAAAATAATATAATAATATAGTTTATATATATATATATATATATATATATATATATATATATCACACACACGCACAGTATAATAACAAAGAAATGAGATAGTTAAGATGGTAAATATTCAAGTTGATGACATCAAGGTTGTGGGTTTGATATCATTTTTTTTAAGTGAGGTACTTTTGACTTTTAATTGAGCCGGTTTCAAGCTCACGAACGAGTTGTGTTCGAGCTCAGGAAAATTAAATAGTTTAAGTGTATTTGAGTTCGAGTCGAACTCAAACACATAAAAGATATTCGAGTCGAACTTGAGCATATACTTTCAAAACTCGTTCGATCTCAAGTCGAGTTCGAACGAGTTTCGAACTATTCGAGCCGAGTTTGAATATAAGTCGAGCTCGGCTCGCTTGCTCAATTAGCACCCATACACCTGGGAGCCGACCTTTTTGAAAAATACAAAATAAGTTTGTTATAATATATTCTTCAGACTATAATCTAGGGATAATGTGGGTCGTAAACATGTTTGGCTTTATCTTGATTTCATAATCGAAATGTGATTTGACAATCCAGAATCTTATTAAAACTCAAATTAAAATTAAATATATCAACGCATATTTATACAAAGAATTCACAAAACTATAAACTTTTATGGTAATTAATCTTCATTTGTTAAAAGAAAATGTATGGAGCACTTTTATAAAATATTTCATTAGGCATCATAAGTTATATAAAGAAAACAGGAATATTAAACTTTTTTGGGTCCCTATTCACAGTTCTTAAAAGACCTGAACCAAAACCCACTAAGAAACTAAGAAAACAATTTTAATAAGTAGCTAATGCAAAAGGAGAACAAGAATAAAAATAAACATGAATGGTAATGGTGTTGAACCTCTTCATTTAAACTAAAAATAAAAAATAAAAGAAAATGATAAAGAAAGAGAAGTGCCAAAAACATATGAACTAAAAAGTATAATAAATAATAATAATTTGATTAAACTATAGAAGCGGCTCTCTTCATTTGGGTTGGTTCGGCCAAATTTAATATGTCGATGGTTTCGTTTATTTATTTATTTATTTATGCAAACGGACTACTTTAACGGGGCAAAGACTATGAGACGAATATGATAATACCCATTGAAATAAAATAGCACAAATAATAGCTCGCAACAAAAATAAGCCCTAAGCTTATTTAAAATTAGCAAATTTTAGATGAGAACTAATATGCAATTTAATTTTATAGGATATCATGAGCGAACAATTTACGTGATAACATAAAACGTTAATCATATTAGAGGTCTTTTTCAAAGTTAACTTATAAAGTAAAATAAAAAATGATTAAACTTAAAGGTGCATGAACCATAAGAGTTGAACTCTCTCAAACATTTTTTTATTTAATCATATATTTATGAAAACAGTATTTCAATTTTTCATTCTAGTTGACGTAAAGAAATTTAAAAATAATAGGAGACATGGTACTTGTATAATGTATGAGATTATTTTTTTATGAGAAAAAACATATTTTACAAAGGATAGGGGTGCTCATGGGTAAGTCAAGTTGAGTTTTTGCAGCTAAAGCCTCAAAGCTCTCCCCATTTGGCTTCAAGTTTGAGTCGAACTAATAAATATTTAGGTTGATTCGAGTTCGGGTTGAAATCGAACTAACTTGATTCATATTTACTGATAACCTTCTTTAATAAAATTTATGCTAAAATTAATTTATAATTAAAATATTATAACTTTAACATAATTACACATATAAGATAATTTAATCACACACATTTTTATTTAAAATTATTATCATATATTTATGTTTTTTATAATTTAATTAAATTTATATTAACAAATTAATATAAATATTACAAAAATCTTATTTTTTATATAAAATATCAAATTTTAAATCGAGCTTAGTTGAGTAGGTATAAATCCAAGTTCAACTTATTTAATATCAAATTAAAGTTTGAATCAAAAATTTTTTAGTCACACAACTCTCCCTCTTTCCGGCCGGTACGTAGCATCGTCTGAGCGAGCGAGCAACGGAGCCAAGTGGGCTGTGTGAATTTGAACTCACATATGTAAGTAAGGAGTTGAAAATCAGTCCTTAGGAGGGCCCTCATTCTCAATGCAAGCTAGCTCTTACTTGGTGCTTGGTGAGGAGGCTACTTGACATACAGGTGACCATCCCGACGGTGATTTCTCTTTGGGTAGGCCATCCGTGAGCGATGAGAACACAGGGAAAGAAAGTCGATTAAGACCAGGTTGACTTTGCCATCTCTTTTTGTTCGCTTTCGGAGGTGCTTAAGTGGTCATTATCCAAAGGGATGGACTAGGGTGGGTAAGCGATTGAAGTAGCATTTGTAGTGCTTGCTTCTATCTATGTATGGTACTCCTATATCTTAAATCTATACCGTCGATGTGGATACATCTCACTCCCTCTACCCTAGTGGGGTCTTTGGCACCTCAATTTTAGTTCACCTATGAATTGTATTGGAAATGTCGTGATTGAGTTGAGTCATATTTAAAACAACTAGTTTATAAGATTCAATCAATAATATAGACCAAACTAACCTACTTGGCATCAAGATAATGAAAGACATTGCTGAATACGCGTTAAAACATATTAAATATAAATAAAAATATAAAAAAAGTAATTGCGTTGAGCTTAAGTATATGTAGCATTTATCTCTCCTCCTATCAAATTCGACTCAAAATTATAAAACTTATGTATATAATAAGAAAAACGTCACTAATGAATATTACTAATATAGAAATAGCTAATAATCAAACTAGAACAGAAAAGCTGACCCTCCTATTAAATAAAAATATTTATATACTCCTTCATAGAATTTTCTCATAAGAGCGTTAATTAGAAGCCGTCAATATCGCATGACAGCGTTCCCTTTCTCACTCATCTCATTCTTCGTCAACTTTAAAAACTATCCCTTACCCGGGAATATCAATTTCACTTCTTTCAACCCTCTACATCCTCTATATCACTCTTGACCCTGAATACAAAAGCCGAGTGCTCGTAGGCATGCTCCTTCAGTACCTTTGAAAACCACAAGTCTACACATATGCTGCATCGTTGTACCTATAAACCTCCATACTTCTATGGGTTTGAGGAACTCAAAGGTGGAGTTATCAAGATCCCTCGAGAATGGAACGAACACTCACCAAATCCATAGACTGCTTTGATAAATATGCGCCCTATCTCAAGACGCGGTTATCGGTTTTCCCCTGTCTCACATCTCACCGAAAAACTCTAGAAAATCATATACAAGTTTGGGAATGGATTTATATAATAGGCTGAATGCAACTTGTGGTGGATTTTATTTTCGAAATCAAACTCAAGGGTCTCATCCTTGAGGGTTATTAATTGCAGAAGTAAAATACGCCTAAATGGCCCATGTTAAGTGGGGTCTGATAAAACAACTACTTAACACGTCTTGTGATCTAGAAATTAAATAAGCAAAAAAATATAGCGATAAAAAGTAAGAAGAGTCCTAATAGACATGTGATCCAAGGTCTTAGTGTGATATCTCCTCTGCGGCAAGCTCGGACTCCGAAACCCACTGCTAAATAAAATACTGACATCTCTATACGATGTATGTTCGTAATATATGCTAATATCATCAGTACATCCTAACAAAGAAGACTGCTAAATAAATCTACAACCAAACATACAACATGTAAATCACAACAAATAAAGAAAATGACTAATAACAAATAATAAATAAGTAAATACATACACTCATGAATAAATAATAGATAAATAATAAATACATAAAAATAATAATACTCCAATTATAAAATAATAATATCATATATTATATAAATACATAGCCAAACATGAGTAAATATCACACATACTTGTGTTAGTAAACATATAAATGATTAAATAAATAAATACATAATTATTAATTAATTAATTTTAATTAAACATGAATAATAATAATATCATAGTTATCCAACACGAGAATACGTAATTAAATACAAATAAATAGTAACATACATGCAACGAACAAATAGATAAATAATTAAATAATTAAATAAAATTTAATAAGCCTAAATAATATTAATATTAAGAAGTAAATATATCAATAATAATAACAAACAATCATATAAGCATCTATCATATACAACAAACATTGAAGTAAAAAGAAATAAATAATAATAAATAAATAAATAAACACTCGTAACATCAAAATATGCTAAATAAGGTGAATATGCTTCTAAACTAATATAGGGGTTCTCGAATTACTGAGAACAGTCGAAAAATAATTAAAAGTGAGCTGAACCAGGTTAACTTGCTGAACCAAACCGAGTTGACTGAGTTAACTCAGTTTGGGTCAGATAAACTGGTGGGTTGTATTGGCTGGGCCGATCTGGATTGTTGGACACGGATACGGGCAAGCAGGTGGACACGAATGGGTGGACAAAACTTGCGTTGGCGGAACCGAATGTGGGCAAGTGGACACAAACACTGGTATACGCCGTAAAACATCGACAGCGGTGCGGCTGTGGTCACTGGCGGTCAGGATCGATGGCAAAGGCGACAAGGATCATAGTGGTGATGGTGGCGATTGGAGAAGTCCGGTCGCTAGTTTGGCCGAAAACTGGCTGGAAATAGCGAAATCACAGTCAGGTGTGGCGGTGCCATCGGTAGCGATCACAGCTATAGCAGTGGTCATGGGCGGTTTCAAAATGAAGGTCTCGGCAAAGGGAAGCTGTCTGGGTGACCAAATTAGTCGGAGGTGGTTCACCAGCGCCAAAAAATAGCTCGAACAGGTGGCGGCAACAGTGGTCGTGAGAGGTATGGATAGAAAGCCTGTCACTAGGCAGTCTTGGGGGTGCTAGTCCGGTGGCCGGGGGCGAGCCGGAGACTCGCTGGTAGAGCTAGGGGTATAAAACTTCGAAAATCATGAGAAATCTTTGAAAAATTATTGGGAGGAAGCTAGGGTTAACGTGGATGGCTCTAATCATGCCACATGGTACGATCTGAATGTCCGACAACTCGTAGCCTAATGGGGCCCACTTATGGGTATATGCAATATATATAAACAAAAAGCTCAGATTGTGATCGTATAAAGTCAAAAGTGATTGTAGTCCAAAAGCGCTCTATAGGTGGGAATCTAAGCAAGAAGGCTAAATCAGCCTCGAAACCCTGAACTCAATTAGGTAAAAACTTACGACTCAATTAAGTTGGGCCACACGGGGTACAATTCAATAATCCAAAATCCATATGATTCATGCAAATGAGATACCCTGAAAATTTTAAAACGATACTAAACGTTGCAATGACCTAGATCTAGACCTAAAGCCTTAGCTAACCTATAAAAATCATATGTATATGTTATGTATACATTGATAACTCATGCTCTACTGTATTTAACTTACGCTATTATTTGTATGTTGGACATACTTAACTACTATAACATACTCATATGACCATCTGAGCCTCATACTCATAATTAAAAATGGGCCTAACTCAAATTCACTTAAACCGACTCGAGATTGGCCCGAATAGATAAATTATAAGGGGTAGAATCCTAACCCAAAATTAGATTTTTAAGTGTCCTATCTAAACACTGATGAAATAAGTAGAGACGAATAGGGGGTGACCGCCAAATGAAATTGAGTTTAATCCGCCTTAACCACCAGCAAGGAGAGAGAAAGTTCTCATTCAGCAAACAGGGAATAAATGTAAACTCCAAAATTGACCGTGTCTGACTTAATTAGTTGTTAGTGAAAGATTTTGACGGTTAAGAATTTGAATTTATATCTGATATTAATTAGACGGACGCGATTCGTGCCTTGCATGTCCGAGGACCGACAAACGGGACCAACTAATAATTAGCTAACTAACCGGCCGTGTATCATCGCGTCAAAACAAAAAGAAGGAGGAAGAAGTCGAGGGTAAAACTGTCTAATTAGAAATATTGGCGAAGAGCATTGAAGAGGGGGGCCCACAGACCACTCTGACTCGATAAAAGCTGGTAATAAGATGTCAGACATGTCTGTCAAAAAAACAAAACTCTCGACAGTCCAAAAAACAATACCATCACGTCATCATCAACCCTCCTTCCTTCTTCCTCCAATCCGACCGCCGATTATTCGTTCATACATCCAAACCTCGTGCCTTCTACCTCCAACCATATGTGTTAAACACAACGTATTATCAATCCACTCTACACAAATACGATCTACCATGGAAGTCCACACGCCCCCTGCCAAGCTCCCCCGCTTCTCCCAACCACCAGGTAGTATTATATTGTACCAGCTTGGGCACACTCATTTCGTGGCTTCCTCTGCGCTAGCTTGGGTTCACTGGTTTTGAATTTTTTGTGATGCCGGACGGCAGGGATGGGGGCCACGCAGGGAGGTCCCTCGGTGGGGTTGGGTCTGGGGCTGGGCTCGACTGCCAAATCCGCCGGCTTCACCTTCCTACAGCTGCAGGAGTTCGAGCACCAAGCTCTCATCTACAAGTACATGGCCTCCGGCGTCGCCGTTCCCTTCCACCTCGTCCTCCCCATCTGGAAGAGCGTCGCCAACTCCTCTGCTCTCTACAAACACTACCCATCTTGTTAGCGCCGGCCATCTCTTTTACATGATACACGAATCTTCCTCTCTTATGGTGGATATATGTATATAGTATATATACTAACTAGTGTTGGTTTTGGGGCTTTGCAGGGTTAGGGTGTGGGGGGAGCAGCTTGTGCTTTGACTACCGGAGCAGCATGGATCCGGAGCCGGGGAGATGCCGGCGAACCGACGGGAAGAAGTGGCGGTGCTCAAGGCCGTGGTGCCGGAGCAGAAGTACTGCGAGCGGCACATGCACCGTGGTCGCCAACGTTCAAGAAAGCCTGTGGAAGGCAGTGTTGTCACTCCCACTCACATTACTCCCACCACCACCAATCTCCTCACCATGGACTCCAACACCCATCTCTCCATCTCCATCCCAGGCGCTGCTGCTCCCTTTGCTGCTGCTACTACTACTACTACCATCACTCCCTCACTTTTCAATGGCAATGGCCCTTTGAGGTCTGGGCTGCTCCCCCCACCACTGCCCTCCAATGAAAAAAAGAAAACCCAAAAAAATTTGTGGAGCTTCCTCTTAAATTTCTGGTGTTTATGATGAAAAATCTGTAGATTTACTTTGCACCGAAGTTTGTGTTCATGATTTTTACGGGACATTGGTACTTTAACTTGGCAGCTACGTTGCATTTGTTCAAGCACTTCAGCTTGGGAGGGAGAGAGTGAGAGGATTAATTTTTGTCTCATCTGTTCCAACTATATTCTATGATGATATATGAGGCTTGTTCCGTGCATTGTATTGTGCTTATAACTATGCAGGTGGTGGGGTGTTCATCGGTCCATGTGAACCAGTTTTAAAATCTAGTATGCTGTAATTTGTTGGGTATGGGAAGTAAATGTCTGCTATTGTGTGTTGAGCTCCTTCCACCTGCTTCCCTGCCTTTGTCTATATGAAAGATTGGAACAGATTGGACCAGACAAGTGCCAATGGAAACATTAATGGGGCATTCAGAGCTAGCGTCGGAACGCTTGTTACCGATAAAAAGGACATGGTGCTTGGATAGCTACTAAGGTACGGGAAATCTACCGTTCCTGCACGCCACCTGCTGTGTATAAGATATGCACCCAGAAATTCCTTTGCTTAGATGATTTCGACCATTGTAGGATTTGTACGTATTATACGTGTGATTTTCTTCCCTTGATTGGTTACGTATGTTCCTTATAATTGGAGATTCTTTTTGGGCACACAGCGATCAGATGGACGAACAAATACTTACCCACAAACCAATTTGTATAATAACATGAACCTTCTTGATTAAAAATTGAGGTTTGGCAAAACAAAGCCAGAGTAGCTGAAGAGAGCAGAGCCGCATAACCTCGCCTTGAACTGCCCACAAAGAACATGCGCTTCATGTAACCGATAAAACTATTAAATCTTTTACTTTGACCTCAATTACATTTTTAGTTAATGTATTAATTTAAAAGTAAGCATTTAAGAAGGATAGAAAATAATTTTGAAACTCAAATCCAACAATTGCCCCCAGTTTTGAAAACCATTTTTTAACATTATTTCCACCATTTTTAAAACTATTTTGAACACTACAAATGAAGTCACCCTTGGTGTAATTTTTTTAAGTGGTAAATGCCAAAAGGATTGAATCATTTCCCATTTTGATATACCCAATTTTAACAAGTAAGATGTGAAATAAATCTTGAACATCATACATACCTACAAAGCAGAAACTTTGACATATCGGATAAAAATTCGATTGAGATTGACGGTGGTTTCAACGAGGAAGTCCTATTACGGTTCTTGAATTCTTTTTATGAGTACTATCATTTAAGAGATTAGACATAATTCTATCAACAACTGACCTTATCGCGGACATTCATAATATTTTGGAAGAAATGAAACAAATAATTTTATATAATAAAAAAGTATAGTATTTAATTTTTTGCTTTGGGAAATTTTTTATGAATGATTTTCTCATTAATCTTATTGAGTATTTTACATGAATTATTCTAAATTTTGATATTTATTTATTTGTTTCCCAAGAATCAATTAATTTATATTTATTAATTTTTATTGTTTAGATACTTTCATAATATTCTAGGTTTATAGTTTAATTAACTATAAATAATAAATTTATATTAAAAAATATTAAACTGGCCATTTATATGTTTAACTATGGGGGACCTATTTAACGCAGGGTTTATAACTAGTTACTATAAAATAATTCTTGATCGTAGGTACTTACAATTAGAATGCAACATTTCACTTAGCACTCACAAGGATGATCGAAAGTAGTTCATAACCTAAACCAAATTGATAATTTGGATTAGTTTCGATTCAATTTTTGGGTTTTACCGATTATGGTCACCAACTACATAGTTTTAAATGTTGTATCATACTACTTATTGTACGTGATATATCACATACCATGTTTAAATTTAGTACTCTTTAAGCTTTTGTACCATTTTAATTGGTATTTAATTTTTTAGTATAAAATTTTCACAAAAAATTTAATTTTTTTATTTATAATTTTCTAAAAATTTCTAACTTTAAAAAAGTATTTATATACATATTTGGTTTAGGTTTAGGTTTGACTTTTTATGTAAAATCCAAACCAAACCCTACATGTTGGCATCACTATACGTGACCAGCACGAATGGAGTGACACATGTTCGCCGTGGAGGTGAAGGATAAATTAATAAAAAATAGAATGTACGAGAAGCAATACAAATGGTATTCACCCAAAAAGTGAAATTTGAAATAGAAGAAAAATATGAAGAAAATGAATAAATTTTGGTTTAGGAGTTGAATCTATGTATGATGCCATGCAAATTACCTTAGGCTCTGTTTGGATAGCACGAAGGAATAGAAAATTTATGAAATTTATATATTGTAATTCATGTAAAAACATTGGTAATCCTTTAAAAAGGCATTCATTTTTAGAGTATTTTGTAGTTAAATACAAGACTTCACCCTATAAAGTGGCTCCCTTTGAAAATTTCATCTCCATCAATTTAAAAGAAAACAAGTAAACTGAAGAAATTTTTTTGTGAAGAAATTTTACATCTCGTATTTATATTAATTACAACCAAAGAAATTTTATAAATTTTGCATCTTTTCATGCCAACCTAATGGAGCCTTAGCCCTAAAGATTGGAACTGTTCATCCCGAAGTACAAATTTTGCCATGTCTTGGGAGGACAAGAACTTTTCGTAAGTACCAACATTCCAACCTCCGTCCCTTGGTTAGCTGGAAAAGATCACGGGTTCAGATTCGATATACAGCTCTCATAGTTTATGGAAGAAACTCTAACTAGGAAGAAGAATTACCAATACACAAATATTTGCTCTCAGAGTTTGTGCCTATAATGTTATGAGATAAGGTTTGTCTAATCAGCAAAAGCCTTGCTTAAACCATTGGACCCAAAAACATACAATAACATCACAAGTAACAAATCTATTTAGGCTCAATGATGCTAAAAAATCAAGTGGTTATAGAATCTCAGCATCTTCACCTTTTTCATGCACTGCACCGTATTGCCTTTGCACTAGTTTGGCAGATTTGTTGGTACCCACAAAGGACATAGAAGAGGTCCTCTCATGCTTCTACCACTCTATGGGAGACTTATCTACCATTTTCCTCTCAATCAAGATGCGATAAATATGAAAGGATCAATATTGAGAAGCAAAGCAATCAAAACGAGGTAGAAGAAACCAGTGCAATATCACCAAAATAAGCAGTGATGCCCTTCAGATGGCAGTCTACATAGCTATCCTCAATCTGCAGAAAACAAACAATTCAGATCTTGGGAGACAATAATTGTGAATCACAATAACTTTCTTTTAGTTTCCAATTTCAGAAGAAAATGCCAATAATCCATTTTTTCAATTTTTACAAAAAATCTATAGGGCTTGAGTATATCATCTGTTTCCAAAAAATCACCTTGAAAGAACTTCTAAACAAGTGCTATGGTTTCCGGTTCTAATCATCATAGAATAAAAGATCAAACTTCAATTCATATAACATAATTTAGAATCAGCTCCATCAAATTTTAGTAAAGATAGATATTACCTCCAACTCCAAGTGGAGGCGACGACAACCAAGAAAGCTCTTCGATTTGATTTTTATCCATATTCCGAGGTAAAAACATAATGATATTCTGAGTGACAACTTGAGCAGCTTGAAGATGGAGTATCTGAGGATTATCATGAACAATAAGAAAGATATGAACAAAATAACTAACAAATGTATACAAGAAGTAGAGAACTGACTGATAATTATCAATGCAACTGAAAGCCCTTGACAGAGGTTAATGCAAGTTGAGTTGGTTGCTAGCAAAGAAGAAAAGTGTTCAACATGAACTTAAATTTTAAATCACAAGAATGCCTGAAAATGTCAAGATTATAAGCTCCTGCAAAACCAAACTCAAGGTACCCAGTTCACAATTTTGTGGTACGGATGAGAACAATAGGGTAATTCAATAAGCTTTTGTGGTTAAAAACCATGGACTAAGTCACATGTAGCATATTAAGAAAATGTCATCAAAATCACTGAGCTCGTGTTTCATGAACAAAGACATTGAACTACAACTTTTGAAAGAAAATTAGGGGATATGAAGGATAGAACATCCATTTTATTATAAAATACAAGAAAAAATGGGCACAAAATTTCCTGAGCATGATATTGATCATTTACAAAGTTTGCATACCCATCTCTTGGTCTAAGTGACTCAAGCTTAAAAGTTTTATTCAAGCTATATGCAGGACCTCCCCACGGCGGTGATAAGAACAAAGCATCTGCCTGGCACAACACCACAAAATTTCACAACGTTATGATTTTGCTAATAAAGGTTTCACAAACATTTTTCCCAAAATCATAAAACCTAATGATTGTCTTACGAAGTTAAAAACACAGTCAGAAGAAATATAAATAAATAACTAAACATTCTTCAAATAAACATACAGTGATGATATTATTCTCGGACCTACATCAGAAACACCAGAAGAAGAGAAGAAAATCGCACTTGGACACTTTGTAGGAATTTATTTAACAGTAACAGTTAGTAATCAAGTCTGGCAAGGTAGATTTGTAAAGAAATTATATCCCAACTTCCACTAAAAGACAGGAAGAGATCAGTTAAACTTCACTGTAAGATAACTGTGGACACATGACAGTCAGACCTGGTAAGGTGCACGAAGCTAAGAGAGAAAGCAGCTGAAACCAGTTTGCTAAGTACAACTTGATGACATAATTAGATATAATAACCAATCAATTCATAACTTGTGTTCAGAAGTATTAACAAGTAAAGCAACCTTGAGAAATGGCCCTAGCTGAAAGAAATCTCCAATTACAAAGTCAATGTAATCTTCTACGCCATATATCCTTGCATTATGTGAAGCCAAATGAACCTTGTGAGGATCTATATCAATGGCCACAACATGGTAACATCTGACAGAATAAAGGATGGGTTAGAACACACGAGCAAAAAGAATCAAGCTACGGAAATTCATGAAAAGATATGGCTCCATTCAATTTAGGTGGTTCTCAACGAAAAGATTATAAAATGCCATGAAATATGGTAAAACTTAAACAACCAATCTCGCCAAGAAACATACACTTTTGCAAACTGGATGGCATTTCCACCAACTCCACAAAAGCAGTCAATGACAGCCCTCTCTCTGCATCTAGCTGCATGTCTAGAGGCAATGCATTCAGGAGTGACAGAATACCATCCTTCTTCATCCATTTCAATTCCCTCATCAAACCTTGAAAACAAAGAATATCTTTGTTTCCAATACTTGGCAATGCGAGGATTTACTCCAACAGAAGAACCTTCATTAGTGTAATACAAGTTCCACTGTTAAATTAGAGCATTATGTGAATTCACGAAGAAGATCATAGCTAAATACAAGAAATTCAGACAACGGAAAATGTAATAAAAATTTTAAGAGAGCGGAAAATGAGGGCAAATTTAAATATTCAATTCAAAAGATGTTAGTTTCAACCAGGCCAGCTAAATGCATGCTGGAAGATAGATTAGAACCTGTCAAGAAAATTGTCGTAGAACAATAATCAGATACTTAGCAGTTCCAACTACAAGTTTTTTCCCCAAGCAAATTCAATACATGTAATACACGAGTTGAACAGCCACTCTACCATGTCAATATAAAAACGAGAACCTTTGAAGTCCCAGGACCAATAATGCATTAATAATCTCACACCTGCTTAAACATATGAAGATAAAAGTACGAAATTTGAGGAACTGAATCTAAGTACTCAACTCAGAAGATTCAGATACGAAATGAAAAATACGGCCTCAATAAGGCCAGCTACAACTCAAATATTGAAAACGAAGAAAAAACTCCAGGATATTTATTGAACTGCGAAACTTAACTTCAACACCATCAAAGCATATTAATAAATAAAAAAACAGCACATTCGCATACAAGACAGATTATCAGAGTGTGCTTACATGTAGTCTCAACTCCACTACATCATAGCAAACTTAAAAATAAAAACTTTGAAGAAGAATTGGGTAACTGCGCAGCAATAAGAAAGGTAGAAACTAAACACATCTCATTTTTCCGACAAAAAGTCAAAAGCTGTACAGTGCTAAAATCAAAAGTGCCTAACTCAAGCGTTACACAGACCAAACAACTTCTAAAACATTACATAAAAAATTTCAACCTCAATATAATACTTAGCTAGATTAAAAACTCAACCACAATAGCCAAAGCATAAAAAGACGAAGTTTGAAGATCTGGGTCAAGGAGATACCACTGTCCTCTTCCATTCGATGCATTTTACTTCAGAAGGCAACCTGCAAAAGAGGAGATGGGGAGGGAGTCTGTAAGACAACCGTAGGACCATCTTCCATCTCACCCAGAGATGAGCCCAAGTGAGAACGATCCCAGAGATGGGCCCAAGTGAGAACGATCCTCTACGGCGCAGTGCCCGAGCATATGAGCAGATACCGCGTAAACTATTTAGTCGGGAACAGATCCCATCGTTCAGTTGCTGCCTTGTCTTCCATCATATATAACACTCAAATGGCGGCTCAGTTGGCGATGTACTTACACATAACTGGTTTTAGTTGTTATTAATTATCTGGCGCATATATGCTGTCGAAATCGGACGAATTGAAGACAGATGAGCCGATTACTGTTTTTCTTTTTTCTGCTTACTTTATTCAACCGAGGTACAGCGCTAGCACTCAGATTCTTTCTTGTCTCTTGTCACCAGCTAAGATGGCCATATACAGGCAGCAGAGAAGCAGCTTCGTTTTTATTTGTAACATTCAGTTTGCAGGAATCTATAATACAGTTTTTTGCCTATTGAAAAGGGAATCGATGTAATGAAAACAATGAAGATCAATTTGATGGTACCTCAAATAAATCACGACGAAAACATTAGAGCACCAAGATACATGATAAAGAGTAGAAACATATTCACTTGGTTTGATTCAATAGATAAAAAAACCACGGACAACCATATATCATGGCTTTCATATAATCCACCGTACTGACACGAAACCATGATGATGGAGTACAATTTGAAGAAAATTGACTTGCACTAGTCTTCCTCCAGATTTATGGAATCCTTGAATTTTCCGTATAAAATTTTTTCAGCTCGCCCATCTGAGCAAGCACGGCTTCTTTCTCTTCCTGGAGTTTCTCCAAGTTCTTGCTTGCTGCTTCTTTCATCTTCTCCAACCTGTCCTCGACATCTTCCCTGGACATGTGAGTGAAAACCTCACCAATTTGGAATCTTAACACATCCTCGTCTGAAAGGATAAGCTCATTGCTGGCATCCTCCAAATTGTCATTATCTTCCTGCATTGAAGCATTTGGCAGAACTTCAGGACGAAATATATTTTGACATAAATGCGTGCACATCGTCACAAATATACTGCTAAAACATTTAAAGTGTCAATAGAATATACACAGCTGCAGAAATCTATTAAAAAGACAAAATATACGTTAACATAACATACAGCTAAAGCATTTAAAAGTGTTATTTGAATATACACAACAGCATATATCTACTAAAAGCTGATGGCCCACATTCCAATTGGAGAGCAAAGCGTCTACTCCAACATGGGCAGCACATATTTCTTTGTCGCCTACTTGATGCTCTTACAAGTAATTATTGTAGTCGCATGCAAATAAAAAGAAGAAGCATTTTATGTGTTAAAATGAGAAGGAAAAACTATAAAGCAATCAGGATTTCAGCATCCAGGCTGAGAAGAGCAAACTATGACCAGAAACCGATGTCCCCATAATCCTAGTTATATCAGAACATATCTCTTTTATCAGCTCAAGAAGATATCTCACCTGGAAAGGGCTTGATGAAGTAAACAGCTACATAAAATTTATCCTCACCTTGGGCTCCCACACTCAGGCTCTCGCAAGTATGATGACTTCAATTGTACAGTCCACCCTTGAAGTTCAAGTAGCTAGATGAGATGACCATACTACCTAGAATGAAATTTAATAGACCACTTATACAAGCCATTTTTTACCTCCTAATGACTAAGTACCAACCATGAGGCAGCCACGTGTTTTCTTCGTCTTCTTCTTCCACCTGAGACCCGAAGGGAAGGGTGCTGGGGACATATATCCGAGTTAAACTATGATCTATGTGACTACAAATGGTAAAATTTTGAATGCCACAAATAATCGCACCAAATATTTCAACAGAAGGAATGTTTGCACCCAAAAATACAGTCTTTACATATTATTGCCAATAACACCTTGCAAGTTTCTTGAGAATGCCAAATTTTGAGGTTTTGATGCCACGACGGAACTTGTTAAAACATTATTAAATGGACAAACTAAATAACATCACACACAGCACAAGTCGTTCATAAGATAAAGCACTTGCATGTCATGCTACATAAAATGCAATTATTTTACAAAGCCTATTCAGTATCTCCTCAAGTAAAGATGCAATTTTGAGTAATAACATGTTTTACAATCTAATACATCAGACCAAAACTATGACATGTTAATGAGCAACAACATCCCTTGGTTCTTCTTCTTCTTCTTCTTTGAAGGTTATCCTGGGAAACATCTAGAAAAAACACCTAGGATCAGATGCCAAGTATTTTATTCATGTAATTTGGAAAACTATAACAATATCAACGGCATGAAACATACCACAATTAGACATAGAAATTAGAATAATCCAACGGAATGAAGAGATCTGAACTAATACAAGAAGCCAAACACAAAATCCAGTCACTGAACTGCCATAATAAGAGCAGAAAGCATAATGAAAAATATTACTTTGGCCACTTTAATCTCATCTTCAAGTTCATGAAACCGGTTATTGAGCCTCCCAAACTTGTTGATATTCTGCTGGTCCTCCCACGTCACCTCCGTCTCGGTTCCCCCTCCCTTCCACACCCAACACAAATCACATCATTCAACCATCAGAAAAACCTAACAAAATCAAAAATACATCGCCAACCAGCTTTATTAAGTATGTTTGGATATATGTATACCTGCTGCATTATGCTCTGCCTCTGAGCCTCTAAAGAGCCAGTCATGGATGGTGTTAGAAGCTATAGCAACAAACATTTTGCCAAAACATATGATATGACTTCTAGGGTTGATTATAAGCAGAAAAGGGATCGTTCGAGTTCATGGTTCACCGGCTCCCGGAGCGAGGCGCCACCTTAGAGAGATGGTGCTCGTTTTTTATTTTTTTCTTCTGTACTGAGCTTGTTCTATGAGATTAATATGAACAAAGAGGTACCAAATCCTCACCTGTTTCGCCTCGGTGGTGGTGGTGGTGTGGCCGTCGCCGGAGTTGATGGGAGGGAGGTTGGTCGATTAGGGTTGAGTCGAAGAGGAAAGGCGGGAGAGGAAGAGGTAGCCATTATCAAATGCTCATTTAGGGTTCGACCAATTGTTACTGCCTAAACGATATAATAATCATATGATTAGCGTTAATTAAAATACTAAATAATACTTTTAAAAAAATAAAAATTAAAACGGATGAACACAAAAATTTAATATTATCAATTTAGTCACTCACCTGTTAACCCGATAACACCTGAATATGATAAATTGATTCTCGTAGGTTTTAAATTTCAATCGAAGGTTTGTTTGATTGACATAAAATAATATAAATGACATGAACTTCTAAAAATAGTTCTAATTATCATATTTTACATAGAAAATATTTTTACATTTATTATTTTATACACAATTAAAGTATGATTGAATTTAAGTTAGTGTACACAATGATCGTGATTACTTCAAAGTGTCTCTTCCACGTGTAACTAATTTTTCATATTTTTTTCTTATTTCTTGAGATAAGAAAAAAGGCATTTTTTTGCACGGAAAAGTAATTAATTGTAAATATAGTTATTTAGAACATAATATACATTAAATATTAAATATGCACTTATTTTTTATAAAATACATAAGATATATACTTCTTTTGATAAGAATGTTTGGTTTAAGATTATTATGTCATTTGTATTATTTTCATGCTACATAAATATAGTTTGATATAAAAATAATTAAAAGAATTTATTTAATAAATAGTTGGTAAAATAATTTGCAAAATTAATCAAATCAATTTAGAAATAGTTTGCAATATTTGGAGGATGTTAAACCTTTTTATAAGTGGTCAAAATAAACTACGTTTATAAGTGGTAAAATTATGAAAATGGTCAAAACTTTAGAAGTCATTTGATGCTTCACTTATAAGCTTAGGAGAAAAGTTAGTGAATTTAATGATTAATTATCATTAACTCACTAATTGAAACACAATCAAATATACACACACAATCATCACTTGCACACACCAACTTTTTGATTGTTATAACATTAAAAATAGTTTATAATTCCAAACCTCTTATTAGAATTATTCATTCAGTTAATTTATTTTAAGATTGTAATATTTTCTAAATTAGTTTCATATCCGATACTTATTTAAATAAATTCTTATATATTAACGAAGAAAGTTTATTAATCTCCAATTTAGTCTAACTTTTTTGAAAAGATGATTTAAACTTGTGAATTTCTATTTGGATAGGGTTGTTACAAACTTACAGATTTATTCAAAATTAAACCGAACCACAAACTCGAACCAACCAAAAGTCACATTGTTCAGTAACCAAATACATCAGAAATACAATGATAACTAAAGCAAGCAAACCAAATTAATTCGATTTGGGTTGATTTTAACTAAACTAACCAACCAAATTCATCTCTCTCCCTCGATTTGGTTCGTAGTTTTTTCGGTTTAGATAAGTTTCGTCCGAAAATCGAAATCTAAGTATTTTGGCTACTATCGAATTACAAGTCAAACCAAAATAGCACAACCAAATCAGCACCGAGCCAAACTTCTCGCTGCGCAGCAAATGCGAAGTCTACGTAGCCCACAACATATGAGCCGAACAGACATGCTTGTGAGGTGATTGACAAGTTAAAGACGATGCAGAAAACAAACAGAGCGGCACGAACAACAGCGAGGATGCTTTTGGGATCAAACAAGGAGGTGAAACAATTCATGTTGAGTCCCACATCGCCAACTGAGCCACCATTTAGAGTATTACATAAGATGGAAGACAAGGCACTAACAGCACGACCTTACTTGAACAGGATCTGTTCTATAGGCTCGTACACCTGTATCCTTAAGTTCTAAGGTGACAGGCCCCAAAGTCTGGTGGATGAATCATGACCCTGTGACCAGAGCGTGATTAATGGCTTTGCCCGACTCAGTTAGGTACTACGCCGTAGAGGATCGTTCTCACTAGAGCTCATCCTCTTAGGTGAGATGGTCACCGGGTTGTCTGACAGACTCACACTCTTCTTTTTATGCTGTTTGTTTTTCCAGACCCAGGTCTTCAAACTTTGTTTTTATTAATGTCTGCTACATGTTTTGAGCCTATTGTGCTTGAGTTTTTAATGTGGCTATGTATTTTATGTTTGGTCTGTCATGCTTTTAATTGTTTCATTTTGATTGTTCTCTGTAACGCTTGAGTTGGATCTTGTATTTAGTAGCCTTGATTTTCTGTGTTGGAAAAATGTGTTTAGTTTCTACCTTTTGCTGTGTATATTACCCAATTTTTCTTCAAAGTTCTTATTTTCACGTTTGCTATGATATAGTTGAGTCGAGGCTAGAGTTAGCATCATCTGAACAAAGCACAATGAAGCCTTCGTGCTAACTCTGCATTGTTAATGCAATATGGAATCTAATGAGAAATACCTCCTCCAAACTAAATTGTAACACATGAATGAATGAAACAAGGCCGTTACACAAGAACTACAATCCCGCGAAAATTGAAGTCCTCAACGCATGATTTAGAAAAGTACTAAGTACACAACGCAACAAATCGTTCTCTCCCCAAATAAGATTATTGTTAAATCCCAGAAAAATTATTCTACTAATTAGCCGAAACATGGTGCTTAATATTCCGACTTTGGAATGTTGAGCTCAGCAAAAGCTGGACTATCCACACCAACTCCCATGGCGTGCAAGCCATTGTCCACGTACATAACTGTTCCGGTGATTGCAGAAGCTAATGGTGATGCCAAGAATGCAGCAGCATTTCCAACTTCATCTGTTACATATTCACCAGCCAAGGCTAAAACAGATTACTTCATGCTTCCAGATACATTCTTAAAGCTGATTGAAGGCAGACAGATGGAGAAACATAGATCCTGGTGTTTCAATTGGGCAACGAGATATCTAATTAAGTACCTGCCAAGAGCTCTTTTTGAAGTGGTGCATTGGCTGTTGAATACTCAATCATCGTATCTATAAATCCAATTGCTTTCGCTGCACGACTCCTCAATGGGCCTGAAATGTGAGGCATTGATATCATGATCAAGTTTTTAAAAAATCTCTAACCATACTAAAGACACAAGTTTTCCCAGAGATAGCAGAAGAGTCTACCTGCAGAAATTGTATTAACACGAATATTATAACGCCTACCAGCCTCAAAAGCTAGCACCTAAAAGATAAATTCATTCTTATTGTTAGTTAAGGATCATAGTTGAGGGAAAAACAACGAACAACAGCTCCCAAAAAATACCAAAAATATTACCCGGGTATCGCTCTCTAAAGCTGCTTTTGCTGAACTCATACCACCACCGTACCTGAATTTTATTCAGAAAATAAATCACAATAAACATTTGTTCCCATTCACATTAGGCTTTTCGTCACTGCTAGCAAGGAACCTTACCCAGGAATGATCTTCTCAGAGGCAATGTACGTAAGGGAAATGGATGCACCACCTGCAATATTTTATGTACAGTTAAATCCACTAACATAGAGAATGAAGGAGACATAACTAATGAGTGTAGGGCAATACCAGGATTCATGATTGGAATAAAATGCTTAAGCAAAGAAACATAAGAGTAACTTGAAGCTGAAACTGCTGCAAGATAACCATTCCTAGATGTCTCAAGCAAAGGCTTGCTAACCTGAGTAAGAAAAAAATATATCATAATCAACTACCAAATGATGACAATTTGGTATGCTCTTAAAAGGTTTGATGAAAGAGTACCTCAGGGCCATTGGCAAGAGAATGCACAAGGATGTCAATAGAGCCAAAATCTTCCTTCACAGACTCTGCCACTTCCTGAGTAAAAAACTCAGAAGATAAGATATTAATGGCTACAAATTATTTCACAATTCAAAGATTATAGATTAGATTTGACAGCAAATATTTAACTGTAATGTTTTAAGTCAATGCAGAGGTAATTTAAACAATGCTTATTTTACAAAACTTAAACTATGAAGCATTCAATATTTTATAATAAACAATTCAAATTTTCAATGAATACCAAAAAGCAAGGCTCGCAATCTCAAGACATCTTAGTCTCATTATGGATCCATCATATCTAACAGACAATATCAAGTGTTGTTTAGTTGTTATTCCAAGTTCATATTATTAGACAATTTGAGATCTCAAAACATCTTCCCGAAATTTTACAAAGTCATAGACTCAATCGGGTTACTGAACATCTGAGAAGCCCGGCTTTGAAGTTATAGATCCCTCAAATCTTTCTAAACAGTGAATTTCTAGAATACCATTCATCATAAACATTTCTCATATCTGTTTCGATCATAGATATTGTTTATGTGAGTACTTACATTAACAAAACCCACATCACATCTGAATATAAAATAGCTACTAGGGTAATTTGATAGGGAGGAATACTATTTTCTTTAATTATCAATTTTGACCTATAACTAAAACTGCCGCAGCCATTACTACAGATAAGTAGCCTAATTTGCATTCCATTTTGAGTTATAAAAATCAGACCCACCTTCATCAATCAGTAAAGTATCTTTGACAAACCCAAGGTTTGTAATAATTTGAAAGGGATACACTGTAGAAGAATAGAAGCCAGGCCAGGATACACATAAAAAACAACTACACAGGGACTGAGAGAATAATTTATTAGGCGTTTAGTTGCAATAGAAAATTTTATTTAAAATCTCAAAAAATTCTGCCACAATGTTTTTTTTGGGCTACAATTAGAAAAAGAGACAGAGTTAACAACATAATGTTCGGTGGATAGAATTATTAATGGGGTTTTGTTCAAGCATTTGAAAAAAATAAAAAAGGGATTAACCCCTTTTTTTAGTTTGTAACATTTTGTTAAGGTTTTTAAGAGTGCCATTACCACATTATATTTTGCCAACTTTCTGTCAAACTCGTTTTTTAGCCACTAATGTTACGATTCTATGTTTTTCCAATAAACAGGCACAAAGCAACACAACTAAACACCCTATTTAGAAAAAAAATATAGAGAAACATTTAGAAACATGATGCTGAATAAGTTGTATGTATACCCGAACGGTCCACTTTGATGAACCAGCATAACGTTTGTTTGCTTTCACCTGAATCATAGCATCCACTAACTTAGAACAAGAGAACACATTGAACGCTTAGCAAAGAAGAATTCAAGGAAAATATGTAGGTCAACAGAAAAAATAGGAGATATAAGTTCAAAACTTACATCTTCAGGTACATCTTCTGGACTGTCATAAACTGCATCCAGAGGATATATTTTCTCAATTTCCATCAAAGAACCATCTGGAAGTCTGTGACAACCAAAGAAATGTATCACCAAAAGTGCAACAACAGTCAAAATTTCCATTTTGGTACGAAAAAAAAGTCCAATAAGTTCGCTCATACATGCGAGATTCATCAAACTTCCCACGTCTTAAGCTGGTTTCAAAAATGTTTAAGGCCTGAAAAGAGAAGTGCATAGCAGCAGAAACAACTATTGCAACTTGCACAAAAGACAACCAAAGAGCAACAAACTAAACTATTAAGAGACAAACATACCGGCACCCATGTGCCTACTAGAATTTTGGCACCAGCGGCAGCAAGTGATTTTGCAATTGCCCAGCCATAGCCATTATCATCAGCTATCCCAGCAACAAAAGCATTTTTTCCTGAAAGAAAGCCCACACAATCAGCTTGAGAAAATATACATTAGTGTGTTCTGATGAACATGTACATATAAAGTATCCATCATCATCAGCTACCCCAACAATTAAAGTTTCTTTTATCCTCAAAAGAAAGCCAATAATATATATTTAAAAAAACATTAGATGTTTTAATGAACATGCACATATAAACAACTAAAATCATCAAATGCAACCTTTAAGATCAATGGGCAACCCTGAAACGGCTTCTTTATCAATCACACCAGAAAGAGCCTTTGCTGCAACATTAGTAGATTTTGCCCTAGTGGGACAGACATTCTGGGCAAAAGGTCTAATGGAGGCAATATTGGCAGAGCTTTTAAGCTCGGTTTGCATCTCTGCTTTCCGATCAGCACATAAAGAACTCCAACCTATTTTACGAACATGGCAAGAAGAAGAGATGTATGGCCTCATTGTCGCCATCTGCAGTCCCGGAGCAGCCATGGAAGCCATTCCTGAAATCTAGAACTGAGACAGTATCTACAACCAAAAACAAGGGCGAACAGAGAATTAGCATCACTACTACACATTAAGAGATGAAATCCTTTCCAAACTTTGTAATGCGTTGGAAAATTGAAAAGAACAGTCATGTATTCAAGAAGTAATGTAAATAAAAACTGGTAATTATTTGAATCAAATGCAATGAGAGAAAAAACAACCTACAACTTCATGAAAGAATCTGCTATAAGAAAATGATAATCCATCCCCTGTAAAAAGAAAACCTTAAAATTTATACTCCAATTCCAGCAAGAACTGAAATTTCTCATTCGGGTCACCAGCAAATCAAATGAAACACACAGATTCATCACTGACCACAACATACCTCCAACACAAAGTAACATCAAACAAGAAGCTTTGCAATGCAGGATCCCACATCAACAAAACATTGCAAACAATGCTAACTAATGAAAAGAAAAAAGATGCAAGCTTTCCCAGTTCAGAAACGAGAACAGTGAACAACCCAGCGAGAAGCGAGCATAGTAATCAAGTGGAGACAAGCTAAGAGGCAGGTAACATACATTTTGAGAAGTGGGTGGCGGCCGGCGTTGGAGTTTTGATGAGAGTGTTTAGAGACAGACGGGAGAGGAGGAGAAGATCAAATGGGGGGTTTGGGTTTTGGTTTGCCTTGTTATCATCACCACCACCGCCCCAGCCCCCAGGCAACAGCTGGTGAGAGGTTGGTGAATGGCGATGATACCTAGAGGAGCCCTTGGGCTCGGCGGCTCGCTATGTAAATAGTCAATCTGGTGTTTAACTCTTTTAGTGCCTATTCCATATTAAATACTTTTTTGCCAAATATAAAAATTGATAAAAATATATAATAAAAATTTTCGAGGCTCATCTTGTCATAGTAAAATAAAATGATAATAATAAAAGGCCGTATTGTTACCATCTTAATAATAATTTAAAATCGTTTGATCACCTTATCATTGGGTTGGGTTCAGTGAGGGATTTCTATACCAAACTCTACCAAATATTAAAGATCCAATGTCGGGCATTCATGGTTAAAGTCACTGCTTGGATCACGGCCACCGACCATGGGTCATTGCCGTTCTTCGCCGTCGGGACCTCCTCCCCACGGCCATCTTGGTCACCATCGTGATCGCCGTGCCACGGCGGACCAAACGTCACTAAGTCCAACCATTGTCGTTGCTGTTATCATTGCCGGCCACCTCCCTATTTTTTTCGGCAGGCCACTGTCTCCGTTGTAGCCACTATACAATCTGGTTCACCCACAAACCAAACCGGAAATGCTATGGTACATTTTCATTTAGCCTTGACAAGTACATGCATGCAAGTTGTGCCACTACTCCTTTGTGGTCCCGACAGTGCTCAATTGCTCAGATCTTCACCAATATATATGATACAAAAAAGTCAATGACGAGTGTTACTAGTCCAGAAATAACTAATAATCAAACTATCACATGAGAGATGACTCTCATGTTGAATAAAAATCATTATATAATCTTCTACATTAGAATCACTTATAAGGGCACTAATCAAGAGCTGTAAGCCTTAGCTTGAACGTCTCATATTGACTGGTCAGATGCTTCAGTACTTTCATACTAAGGCCATAAGCTTTGGCTTGAATGATGTCCCATTCTCACTAGTCAAATGCCTCGACATTTTTCATGTTATCCCACTCTTGGGAAACTCATTATCATAAAGCCCTCTACATCCTCTGTATAACTCTTCGCCTTGAGCAATGAGGTCGAATACTCTTAGGCAAATACCTTTAGTACTCTTTGAATCCACAAGTTTAGACATGTGCACCATTGCAGTATCTGTATTCCTCTACACTTTTCTAGGTTTAAGAAACTCAAAAAGTGGAGTTGTCAAGATCTCTCGGGAATGGAATAATCCACTCACCAATCCAGAGCCCACTTTGACTGACACTTGTGGTACATGCGAGTCGACTTTCTCCTTGTCTCACATCTCATTGAAAAAAATCGAAAAATTATACATATATATAGGCTCATGTATGGAGTTTATAGTATAAGCCCGAAGGCATCATGATTTAGATTTGAGTTGCAAAAAATAAACTTGAGGGATCTCATCTTCGAGGGTTATTAATCCGAAAATATGTTCGGCTACATGACCCGTGTGGAGTGGGAAACGATAAATCCTCTACTCGACACATTCACTTACCTCTTAAAACAAATCACGATAGAATGAGATGATAAATCAAAAGCATGTCCTAAACGGACTTGGTAGAAGCTCTAATCGTGGCCACATACCTAGGCTGTGAGCCCTTACTCTGTACTTATACATCAAATATAAAAGCTAATGCCCACTAATTAAATAATGCACCAATCATATCATAGACATCATACTCACAACTACCCACTCAAAACACAATCATCACCCATCAACATTCAAACAATCATCAGTGTAAAAGTATCTCTAGCTCATCATATTTGCATTAATTTTATCATGATTTTTTAACTCACGTTATAGTTAATTATCAAGATTTGATTTAATTTACCTAATTGATTCATCAACACTCATCCATCACAATCCAAATCATGCAAATATCACTTCATTCACAATTATGCATTTCATCATTCCAATCGAGCAATTCCTAACATGTAATTCTATTACTTATCAATTTTTAAATAGTTACGTTGGAGATAACTATACATCACATCGTTGACGACAATGATGATGATCAACGACAATCGGCAGCAATTAGCACCGATTAGTGTTTGGTCACGCATCTCGAGTGTAAAACCCACGATTCGAGTTAGGGTTTTATATTTAGAACCGGTCGGGTCGACCGTTATTTTTTTCGAGTTGAGTCAGTTTCAGGACACGTGTACCGAGCCAATGCCAGTCGCGTGTATGAGCTATGAGGGTCATGCGTACCCAAGTATATGATGATAACGTCATGAACACAGCAGAACAGAATGAGTTATCAGATATATGAGAGTATGCCAGTCATTTTTTTATTTTTATATATAGTGGATCGTAGAATTAGTATTAGGCCGTTTACCGCGTTAGGACGCGTTCGGGCAGTTTGGGTGGGTTGATAGTTCTAGAGCATACCATTATAATTTTTTTTGGTGTTGTTTGATTTTACGGGATTTTTCCCGATTTTTATGAATTTTTTTAGGATTTAATACGAGTTAGTTATGATACTTGACTCGAGACGGAGACGAGTCAAGTATTATTTACGAGTTTGCCACCCAACTAATCTTTCTCCCCCACGCCCAAACCCTCGCCGCGCCGCCCCTGTTCGCGCGCCACCGCCGCCACGGCCGGCGCCGCCTGGCCGCCGATCGACGCCGCCCAGCCCGGCCACGGCGTCGCCCTGCCGCCCCGACCAGGTCCGGCCCCCATCGGACCGCCACGACGCGAGGAAATCACGCCGCGACGCCGCGGCCGCGTTGCGGTCGCGTCGTCGATTCCGCCGCCGGCGAGCATCGCCACCACGATCAGGTGGTCGCCTCAGCACCGTCGACCACCCAGTGACGCTTCCTGACCGGAGCGGAGGCCGTTGCCGCCGTGGCCGGCCGGATCTAGCAACCACCACGGCCGGCCACTGTTTTGACCATTTTCCGGCGAGCCGCCAACTCCGTCGACCATGTTGAGGCCATAGATGAGTCGGGCTCGCCGAGCCGGTTCCGAGGGTACCCAACACGACCCCTTTCCGACTAGTAGACGCCGTAGGCGACGGTTGCCGGAAAACCACCGGAAGTCGCCGGAAAACCGCCAGTAGCTGCCGGAAAACCGCCGAAAAATCGGAATTTCTGGAATTCGCCGGAATTCACCGGATCTTCCGCAGGGCTCACCCAGTGGAGCCCGATCGAGCTTTGGACGCCGAGGAGCGCCGAATTTGAGCTCCGAGGCGCGCGACGGAACCCTAACCGTCGCCGATTGCCGACGACGTGAGGTATAATTACCTCCGATTGATTTCTTTAAAATTGATTATGATTGTTAGTATAACATGCTAGAATTAAATAATTGTCATGATAAACATATGAGTATGAGTGTAGTGATGATTGCATGATGCAATTAATTGAGAATGAATAGGGAGTGATTTAATGAGGTAGATCGAGTTGAGCATGATAATTGTGTGTGATGTGATTAATGACTAATTAGGGATGAAATGATAAGTTACATGATGAGATTAAGTGTGAATGAAGGTTCAGTGATCTAATGAAGTAGATCAGGTCAGAGCATGATAAGTGACCACGGCATAAGTTATAGACACGTAATAAAATTAGTATGAATAGGATGAGCTAGGATTAATTAATTTTTATGATTTTCTGATTGTTATGTTGATGGATGCTTGCATTGTGATTGTGATGTTATTGAGTTTGATGCATCATTTAGTTAGCGGGCGTTAGTATTTAGTTTTGATGTGTAGGTACGGAGTAGGAGCTCGCCGCCTAGGCGCGATGACACGCTTGGAGCTTCCACCAGGTCCGTTTAGGACTCGTCTCTGATTTACTCTTTCTATTGTATGTTTAATTTATTGCCTGCAGGACGGGTTAAGTGGCGTTTTATCGGATCCCACTTAACTCGGGCCATTTAACCGAGTATTTTCCGGATTAATAACCCCTCGAGGATGAGATCCCTCGAGGTTGATTTCGAAAACAAGATCCACCACAAGTTGCCTTCGGGCCTATTATATGAATCCCTTCCCAGGCCTATATATATAGTTTTATCGAGTTTTCAGTGAGACGAGAGATGGAGAAACCGACTGCACGTACCATGCAGAGGATGCCGTGACAGTCAAAGCGGGCTCTGGATTAGTGCCAGCGGACTGTTCCATTCCCGAGGGATCCTGACAACTCCGCGTTTGAGTTCCTCACACCCGGAGAACGTGGAGGTTTACGGGTACTGTTTAGTACAGCGCATGTCCGGACTTGTGGTTCAAAGGGTACTAAAGGCGACTGCCTGAGAGTACTCGGCCTTCGTGCTCAAGGCCAGGAGAGATATGGAGGTAAGGAGAGGGCTTAGGATAAAGTTTCACGAGAAGTACTGAAAAAGAAGTGCTGAGAGTAGCACAGTACCAGCAGCAGAGCAGTAAGTTCGGGATGCTACCGGGTCTGCAGCCCAGTGCCTCCTCAGTAGTGCCCTTCAGAGTGTTCACGTGGAGTATGATGTTTTCTTTCAGATGAGAGTTTGCTCTCATAACCAGTTTGTTATAGATATTTTATTTTCCGGACCAGTAACGCTTGTTACTGACGTTTTTCTTATATATATGTAGGTGATAAGCACGAGATGGACGGGCCGGCCAGGACGGAGGAGCAATGAGGTCTTGTGCACACACATGTTAGATTTCTGAATGTTTAATATTGTATTATTATGTTATTATTTTGTGAATGCTATGATTAAATGTTTGAGGCATGATAGGATATGATTAAATGAAATGAGATGATGTTAAGACATGATGATAAGAGGTGAGATGTGATCAGAGTGGGCAGCAGAAGTGTGGCCCAAGTCCTATGATGAATATACAGTATATTAAATTATGTGTGATTAAAATTGTTGATATATGTATATATATTGGTATGTATTGTTTTGACAGGGTAGACCCTAATTGCACTTTTAGGGGAGACTCTATCAGTTTTACTTTAGAATTTTCATCGATTTTGCTCGTGATTGTGATGGCGTGAAATTTAATTTGCATGTCATTCATGTAGTACCATGTTAGGATTTTGCACATTTATTCATTCATGATGGATCGTATCTTCATCTTAAGACGCCGAGATTGGATCCGCATGAGTTAGGTTCGGGTTAGCGGACCTAACCGGGGCCCGTAACATGCCGGTTCGGTTCACGAGCGTGAACCGGATTTGGGGTGTTACATCGAGAATCTAACTCAGCACTCGACAATGTCCAAAGCTCAATTGGGTTCGGTGGAGGAATATTGGCAAAAATCTACTTGTTTGGCAATTTTCGGCGAATTCTAGCAAGTGTTCTGACCACGACGGCTGCTACAAGTGGTGGTTGGTTGGCGGGTTGGTGGTGATAGGAGGTATGGTCTGTAAAACTTGTGACCTGTGTTAGGGTTTTATAATCTGAGCCGGTCAGTTCGATCGTTAATTTCAGTCAAGTCAATTTCAGAACACGCCTACTGAGCCAAGGTCGGTTGCATGTTATGAACCATAAGGGTCATGTGTACCCCAGTATATGATGATAATGTCAGTAAGATAGAAATAGAATGAGTTATCAGAATAAATGAGAGTACACCTAGATTTTATTTATTTATTTTATTATTCAAACGTAAAATTATTTTTAGGCCGAATAATACATTAGGACGTGTTACGGAGCAGTTTAGATGGATTATTAGTTATAGAGTGTGTCATTGTGATGTTGTAGTGTGTATTATATTTTATGGGATTTTCCCCTATTTTTGGATTTTTTTAGGATTTATTATAAGTTATTTATTATTTTTTACTCGACTCGGAGTCAAATCAAGTATTATTTATAAGACTATCCCTGCACCAAAACCCGACCTTTCTTTCCCCTTGACCCTCTTCTGATCACACGACAACCAACCCCCTCCCTTGTCACCCCACCGGCGATGACCGCTGCTGTTGTCCCAACACCCTCACCACCTTGCCACCGCCCAACTCCCTTCTCCTTTTCCGCCCTTCCCTCTCCCCTATTGTCCTCACCTGAGCCGTCTGTGACCTTGTCGCGGTGATCACCGCCGATCGCTGACTCGGACAACGGGCTCCAACCACCGTCCCCCTCTCTTTCCTCAACATTCCTGACACCATCCCAACCCCATCCATCACGTGCACGACGACTTTGGAAATGAAGCCTCTTTTGGTACCCTTTGCCCTAGCCAACCACCTTTCTTGTTGCCGACGACTAGTGCCACCGCTGGTGATTGCCTCAGCGAACTATTTCCGTTGTTGACTACCTGCTACTACCTTTGCCTAGGTTCTCCTTGCCTAGCCAACCACTCCACCTAGCCGCCCACTTTTCTGACTTTTTCTTGCCACAGTCGCGTGGAATTTTCCGCTGGACAGCAGCCGTTGGCCGTGGTAACCTGGCCATGAGGGCACCAGCTCCACCAACCCAGCCCCTTAGCCGCCGTCACCTTGCTTCGGCAACAATCGGCAATCACGGCCCATTGTTGTAAATTATGTATATTAATAGATGATAATGATGAATTAGGGTTAGACAATTAATTCGTAAATTAAGTATATAGTTTTTATGATCGAATTAGTATAATTGAATACTAAGCTAATTATTGGAGTTAAGGTTAATATCTAATTGGATGAGGATTCATTTCTTATGCCCTGGAATTAGAATACATGATGTTAATAATTGAATTAAGATGTATGTAACTAATTTAAAAGGTCTTAAACATTGATTAGAATGGATTGTATGATTTGAATGTAAATGTCACATAATGTTGGGTCATTGTTACTCATGATTGAATGCCCAAGGTTGAGACATAGGTAAAATTGTTGTTGTTTGCCTTGTATGGATTGATGAGGAGTGTAATATTCGTACATTATACTGGGCGTTAGTATTTAGTCTTATTGTATAGGTTCGGAGTAGGAGCTCTCTGCCTAGGCATGGGAACATGCTCAAATATTCTTTCAGGTTCGTTTAGGACTCATTCCCTGTTTTATGTACTATTCCATTATATGTTTGTTTTATTACTTGTAGGACAGGTTAAGTGGGATTTTATTGGATCTCACTTAACCCGGGCTATTTAATCAATCAATTTTCTAGATTAATAACCCTCGAGGATGATATCCCTCGAGTTTGATTTTGAAAATAAGATCCACCGTAATTTTCCTTTAGACATATCATATAAATCCATTCCCAGACTTATATATAGTTTTATCGTATTTCAGTTAAACGAGATATGAGAAAACTGACTCGCACATACTATGAGCGGAAGCATGTGCTAATCAAAGCGGGCTCTAGATTGGTGAGAGGGTTGTTCCAATCTTAAGGGATCCTAACAACTCTTGTTTTGAGCTCCTCACACTTAGAGAAACCATTTAGTACATTGCATGTCTGGACTTGTGGTTCAAAGGGTACTAAAGGCATCTGCCTGAAAGTACTCAACTTTCGTGCTTAAAACTAAGGGAATTATGAAGGAAAAGAGAGGGCTTAGGATATACTGATAGTCCTTAAGGACCAAGAAAATGAGAAAATGCCAAGAGAGGTATTAAACCAGTCAGTTTGGGATGCTACCGAGTCTGCAGCCCAGTGGCTCCTCAGTAGACACCCTTAGGAGTGTTCACGAGAAGTATATAAATGTTTTTTTCAAAATGAGAGTTAGGTTTCATTTGCTGGTTTACTATATAGTTATATTTTTGGACCAGTAACACTCATTACTCACGTTTTTTTTATTTACATGTAGGTGAGGATTAAATACTAAATATACCGACTTGGACAAAAGAGCAGTGACCTATCTTGCACATACACACACATGCTCACTGACAGAATGTTTTTGCTGTTTTGATTGTTTTGTTATGTTTATGCAAATGAAATTATTGTGATGAAATTGCTTCATATAGGAGATGATATGATAAAGATTTTGGTAAATATAAATGGATAATGATAATATGATCCAAAATGTATAGTAGTATGCAGATTGGATGATAAAGGAATAAAATGAAAATTTCTAGGTGGGTTGAGACCTAAAATGTAGAGAATAATTTGATGTAGCCAAATTAAATGTTTGTGTGAAAAATATGGTGCAATGGATGTTTATGAATTTATGTATTTATACATGTTGATTTGACAGGGTGATCCCTAATTGTACTTTCAGAGGAGACTCTGTCTGTTTTATTTCAGGAATTTTTGTTGATTTTATCGTAATTATTTTGGTATATAAATTGGTTGTCATGTCATCCATGCAGTTACATATTAGGGTTCCATACATTCATCCATGCATACTAATTCGCATCTTCCATCTTGAGGCACTGAGAGTAGATCCACTCGGGTTAAGTTTGGGTTAGCCAACTTAATCGAGACTTTTTAGTTCGGTTCGTGAGAGACCCGAATTCAGGGTGTCACATGGTCAACACCAGCTTGACAAGATCGGTGACGGTGGCTGCTCACTAAACAACGACTAAAAGAGTGGTGGTTGAGGGGTGGAAAAGTGGATTCTTGCCGGGAGGAGTGGCGCCATGCTTGACTCTGGTCGGGGAAAGTCAAGGGAGGGTTGACGACAGTGGCGCGGTGGCGGGTAGGTAACAGCAATGGCCGCCGGTAGCGATTGGGATCTAGCAGTTCTACCCAAGGTAGGGTTCGCCCAATGTGGTGGCTTCGGTTCATCCTAGAGGTGGCACATGGCGAGTAAGGGTCAGTGAGGTTGTCAGAATGGTGATGACGGTACAGTGGCCGCAGAGTGGAGCGGCCAACGACGTAATCGTGTCAAGAGGGAGGCATGATCGTGGCAGTTTCTTGCGTCCTAGAGGTCAGGTGATGACCAAGAAGGTGAGTGACGACTTGGTGACTTGTCAGTGGAGGTCAGTGGCGGTACGATGGCCGGAGGTGGCATCGGCGGAGGTGAAGGAGAGGGGCGAAGTGTCGGTGTCGGGAAGAGAGAAACATGAGGAAAAGGAAATGGGTCGGTGGTAATATCATAAATAAAAGTTGACTTAACTTGGACTCGGACTTGAGTCAAATATAATGACTAACTCCAAATAAATTCTAAAAAATCCAAAAAATATGGGAAAATACCATAAAATATATAATACACTCCATAACATTAAAATAACATGTTCTATAGCTAATAACCCACACAAACTGCTATCTAATGCATCCTCATATGTTATTCAGCTCGAAAATAACTTTATGATCAAATACATAAAAAAAATAACTGACATTGTAAAACCCACGATTCGAATCAGGGTTTTATATTCAGAACCAGTCGGTTCGACCATTATTTTCGAGTTGAGTCAGTTTCAGAACACGAGCACTGAGCCGATGCCGGTCTCGTGTATGAGCCATGAGGGTCATGTGTACCCAAGTATATGATGATAACGTCATGAACACAGCAGAAAAGAATAAGTTATCAGAATATATGAGACTATGCAGTTCATTTTTTTTATTGTGATATATAATGAATCGTAGAATTAGTTTTAGGTCATTTACTGCATTAGGACGCATTACAGGCATTTTGGGTGGGTTGATAGTTCTAGAGCATATCATTATAATTTTTTGGTGTTGTTTGATTTTATGGGATTTTTCCCAAATTTTTTGGAATTTTTTACGACTTAAATATTATTTTGACTTGAGTCGGAGACGAGTCAAGTAATATTTACAACTTTGCCACCACACACCCCCGCGCCCTTCTTTTCTTCCCCAAACCCTTGCTCGATGCGCCGCCATTGTGCGCGTCACCGCCGCCGTCGTGGACGCCCCTCGGCCGTCGATTGTCGTCGTGCTGCCTAGACCAAGTCCGGCCCCCATCGGGCCGCCGCGATGCGCACGCCCGTGTTGCTCTTCCGTTGCCGATTCTGCCGCCGGCGTTCAGCGTTGCTAGCGATCAGTCGGTCGCCTCAGCACCCTCAGCCCTCCAGTGACCTTCCCCGACCAGAACGGAGGCCATTGCCACCGTGGCCGGCCGGATCTAGCCACCATCACCGCCGGCTCGGTTTTATGCATTTTCCGGTGAGCTGCCACCTCCATTGGCCGCGTCGACCTCATAGATAAGTCGGGCTCGCCGAGCCGGTTCCAAGGGTACCCAACACGACCACTTTCCGGCCAGTAGACGCCGCCGGCGACTGTCGCCGGAAAACCGTCGGAAGCTGCCGAAAAACCGTCGAAAAACCGGAATTTCTGGAATTTGCCAGAATTCACCGGATCTTCAGCGAGGCTCACCCAGTCGAGCCCGATCGAGCTTCGGACGCCGATGAGCGCCGAATTTGAGCTCCGAGACATGCGACGGAACCCTAGCCGTCGCCGATTGCCGACGACGTGAGGTATAATTACCTCCAAATTTATAATTTAAACTTGATGATTGTTAGCACAGCATGCTAGGGCTAATTTATTGATGTGATTAATGCTTAATTATGAATGAAATGATGATTGCATGATGTAATTAATTAAGAATGAATAGTATGTGATTTAATGTGGTAGATCTAGTCTGAGCATGATAAGTGACCACCACGTAACTTAGAAAAACACAGTAAAATCAGTATGAATAGGATTAGTTAGAATTATTTTCATATGTATGATTATTTGATTGTTGATTGAGGTTCATTGAGTTTGATGCATCATTTAGTTAGCGGGCATTAGTATTTAGTTTTGATGTGTAGGTACGGAGTAGGAGCTTGCTGCCTAGGAGCGATGACACGCTTGGAGCTTCTACTAGGTCCATTTAGGACTTAACTCTGTTTTACGTCTTTCTATTGTATGTTATCTTATTATTTGTAGGACGAGTTAAGTGGCGTTTTATTGGATCCCACTTAACTTGGGCCATCTAGCCGAAACAAATTTCCGGATTAATAACCCCTCGAGGATGATTTTGAAAACAAGATCCACCACAAGTTGCCTTCGGGCCTATTATATAAATCCCTACCCAGCCCTATATATATATATATATATATATATATATATATATATATATGTAGTTTTCGTGTTTTCAGTGAGACGAGAGATGGACAAACCGATTGTACGTACCATGATCGGATGCCGTGACAGTCAAAGCGGGCTCTGGATTAGTGCCAGCGGACTGTTCTATTCCCAAGGGATCCTGACAACTCCGCGTTTGAGTTCCTCACACCCGGAGAACGTGAAGGTTAACGGGTACTGTTTAGTACAACGCATGTCCGGACTTGTGGTTCAAAGGGTACTAAAGGCGGACTGCCTGAGAGTACTCGGCCTTCGTGCTCAAGGTGAGGGGAAATATGGAGGTAAGGAGAGGGCTTAGGATAAAGTTTCACATGAAGTACTGAAAAAAAGTGCCGAGAGCGGCACAGTACCAGCAGCAGATCAGTAAGTTTGGGATGCTACTGGGTATCCATCCCAGTGGCTCCTCAGTAGTGCCCTTCAGAGTGTTCACGTGGAGTATATGATGTTTTCTTTCATATGAGAGTTTGCTCTCATAGCCAGCTTGTTATAGTTATTTTATTTTTCGGACCAGTAACACTTGTTACTGACGTGTCTTTATACTATATGTAGGTAATAATCTGAGTTGGAGAAGCCAGCTTGGATGGAGGAGCATTGTTGTCGCTTGCACACATGTCAGTCGATTGAGTGGTTATATTTTGTTTATGATACTATTATATTGCAGATGTTGTGAAATGCTAAGACATGGTATGATATGATTGAATGTCATGAGATGATGATAAGATATGATGATGTGACATGATTGAATGCTAAGACACGATGACAGATTGTGTGAATGAAGTTGTGTGATGTATAGATACATGTTTACATATATGTTTATCTATAGTATTTTGACAGGGTGACCCTAATTGCACTTTTAGGGGAAATTCTGTCTGTTTTATTTTAGAATTTTCATCGATTTTGATCGTAATTGTGATGGTGTGTAATTTAGTTTGCTTGTCATTCATGTAGTATCATGTTAGGATTTTGTGCATTCATCCATGCATGACGAGTAATATCTTCGGGTTAGCTGACCTAACCGGGGCCTGTAACATGCCGGTTTGGTTCACGAGCATGGACCGGGTTTGGGGTGCTATAGACATACTGTCATATACTTTGATAACTCATTTCTTATCTTTTTTCTGACATTATCATCACATACTCAAGTACACTTGACCCTCATTGCTCATAACACACAGCTGGTTTCGGCTCAGCACACGTGTACTGAAACTAACTTGACTCGAATCGACTGGTTCATTAATGTAAAACCTTGACTCGAGTCAATGGTTTTACAGCCAGCGAATACCCCGACACGTTCACCTTCGTCAGGGATACCAATCCCGACCACTGGACTGCCTTAATACTCCGCCATTCATCGAGGCCTAGTCGAGCTCACTGTCGCTGCCGTCGAGCCTCTTCCTAGCTCAATTTCGGCCACATCTAGCCACCATCCCTATCGTCATTGCCTTGGACGCATTGGCTGTCCTCCCACCAACCAATTTCAACCCCTGCCTCCATTGGCTATTCCATCGTTGTTGGGATCATCTCTGGTCACCTCGCCGGCGTCAAGCACAATCAGGCCTAACTCTTTGGACCTAGATTTGATACAGACTGCCTGACCCAACCCAAACCATTTATTCGACTGACCTGGACTGAGTTGGTTTGGCTTGGATTCTGACTAGTACAGTCACAAGTTTTTTAGCGGTTTGAGGTAGAATTCTCAATACCCGACAGTTCTAAGCATGTATGTCACCTAACTACATATTTTGGTAATATGTTTTATTTTTTGATTTACTGATTATTTTAATATAATTTCTAATTATTGATTGATAATTGTGCACATTTATCGATTTAATTATTTAATGACCGTTTTAAATCCTACAAAATTCAATAAAATTTTGATTATTTGTTAAGCATTGTTTAATGCTCAAAATACTATTTTGAATGTATGTTCTGTATTTACCGGAATTGTTGTGATATATATATATATATATATATATATATATATAACATGTATATTATTATTTATTTATTAGTATTTATACCTCATAAATTCTATGTATGTTGTGTTTGTACAAAACTTAGTCTATCAATGATTTAGATTATTGTAGACTATTTTGAATTATTTACCATTTATTAGAATCGTGTTTTCGAGTCTAGGGTTTAAACCTAATTGTTTTATGGCTTTGAATGGCTGTCCAATTGTTGGACTGATTGACCATCAATTAAATGTCTGATCGTTAACTGTTTAGAGGGTTAATGTTTGATTGACCAACTCTTTAACTAATTTAACTGATTATTGATTGACAGAGTTGACCGAATTGGCTGGTTGACTGATTAAATAATTTTAACCGTTAATTATTTGACTGATTGACTACTTAATGTTGATTGTTTGACCATGATTGACCAATGATTGATTAATTGGATTATTTCAACAATTTTAATGTACTGCACACCATGTATTACATATTTTACTTGACTGTGACCGAGTCTAGGCATCTAACTAGGTACGTAGAGCCGCTTGCTAATGCTAACTGACCTCTAAGAGATGGGATAAGAGCTTTGTATGGCTCATCTTCTGTTAATTGAATATGATATTGTTGTTTTCATAATTTTGTGGAGGTTATTGAATTTCACATGATTGTGTTATTAAACTGTCAAAATTGCGGTTACTGTTACTGTAACTGCACCATACTATTTTTGCTACCAATATCATTAGTGTGGTTGTACCATTATGGTTACCGTATAGATGGTGCTGTCATTATCATTATTGTTATTGTTACCAGTTGTACTATTGTTACCATTATCATTGTTGTATAGTCATCGTTATTATTAAAGTACTAATAAGATTGTTGAGACTATTATTGCTACCGTTGTTGTGATTGTTAGTGTTAGTGTTACTGATGGTGTTACAGTTATTGATACAAACATTGTCATTGCTATTGCATTGTTAATAACATTGGTGTTATCATTGTCATTCTTAAATTGTTATTGCTACTGTCATCACCGTTACTGTACTAATACTGCTACTTTTATACTTGTTGACTTGACATCCAGTATTTATTATTCTGTTCTACATGTTGACTCATGTCTAGGGACCCTCATGATGTTTCTAGGGATTATAGATATGATTTGGCACTACACTGTTATACTAAATTGTAAAATACTATGCTATTGTATTATTTGTGTTGTACTAGTGGAAGTGTCTCACGGCGATCGAGGTAACCTCTCTCCTTGAACTATAATTTGTTGTGGGCTAGAGTTACATGTAGTTTGTATAATTTGAGTTATTTGCAGTTTATCTATTTATACATTATTAATGAGAAGACCAGTAACATTTATTACTTACATTTTTATTTTAAAAACATATAAGTTTGTATCCTACTCGACAACTGGAATTGCTTTGGGGGATGCTTCGCTTCACTCGAATATTAGTGGCTATAGATGTTACATTATTACAGTATTGGATTTTATGTATGTTATTTTACTGTATGCATGGGCATTGGGATTACTAACCATTGATTTTTAACACAGAAACACCAAGACAATATATAATATTCGAGTGAAGTAGGTTTTATCGGGTTTTATTGCATTTTTAGTGTTATTCTCTGATAATATTTTTCATAAATGAATTTGAAAATTTACTCAACCGATTTACTGCATAATAGCTCCAGTCTGGTTCGTCTAAGAACCGGGTTGGGATGTTACATAATACACATGAGTAACACATAAAATGATTCCAAAAATATTATTGATTATTATTTTTAAATAAAAATAATGAATATCCATTTATCTTTAACAAAAAATATCTAATTTCAAAAAATAATGATTATACACAAATATTAAATTAATTTAAATTTTATATTAAAAATAAGTTATAATCTTACTTGATTTGGTAATAATAAGTAAAAGTTTTAATTTAAGTAAAGTTTTAATAATTAAATAAATTTTATCAATTTTTTAAGATTTATAATTTAGATAAAGTCATACTCGAAATTTTTCCTACCAATAATTGGTAATAATATATATAGATATTTTGAACTAAGTATGTTTTTTAAAGTAAGACACTTAATTATAGTAATATGATTATAAATATATAAGTAAAATTTACTATTTCTTGAAAAATTCTTAATTTTGATAGTATTATACTTTAAATTTTTCATAATAATATTTAATAATAATAATAATAATATTAAATTAAATAAGTTTTAATGAACACATAAAAATATTGTAGGGTGAAAGAAAGACGAAAATGGATGCATGGACATTACTCTTATGGATTGGAGAAATGATACTATTAATAAGATTGACATGGATGATAATGGTAAGTAAAGTGACGTGATTGGCAAGATTTTTCCAATGGGTCATTTGGCCCAAGTTTTGTGGGGCCTGAACTCTGATACGATATTGAATACCTGAACCTGAACTTGAATATATACTTCTTTAAAAACCCATAACCGTACAAAACCAAAACAGATAATAAATAAATTATATATATTTACAAAAAATACACAAAAAAGTAATATAAAATGATAATTATTCTTATTTATAATTAAAATATAATATATTTTAAAAGATATTTTTATATAATTTAATATTATATAAAGAAAAACTAAAATTTTAAATAAAAATTAAATATTTTTTAGATTTGGGCCCTTGTAGAGTTGGTACTTTGAAACAGGTACTAATAAAAGATCAAACTCGTAGACCCGGACCCGATAAATTTGGGTCCGAATTCGATATTTTGGGCTAAGTCGAATAGGGTGTCTTATTTATTTGAACCGGTTGGCAACACTAGTTGCACCCTAAAGGTTCGTCAAGACTACAAAGTTGAAACATACTAGGCTTCGAGTTGGCGATGATCTCGTTCAACTGTTCTACCTGATCACAAAGAAGGGAAGTGTGAAATTTACATATTCATAATTCATATAATCTGGTTGAGAAATGACAATTGCTTTCTCTAACATGACGAATGAATAATGAGTCATGTGACCAATTTTTCGAAGCTGATGAATGTATGAGAAGATATAGATATAGTGGGGAGACCTACATGAATTATACTTAACCCTGCTTATTGGATGTTCAATCATTCGGGTCCTGTACCCATTGCCCACATTATATTCATAAGACATAAAAGTTGAGATTTTGTTGAGTATATGTACTACGATTGTTGGTTTCTTAAGTAGTTTCTATATTGTTATGTGTAGGACTTGTGCATTTCGAATTTTGATGATAAAATATTGATCATGTGGAATTGCATGATAGTTTTATTATACGATAAAGTTCGAAAGAACTAGAGTAATATTATTTAACATTCAATTTCATATGAAGTAATTTAGAAATATAGAAGAATCATTGATTTGAATATAAAACTTATTGGGCTTCAGCATGATCTTGGTTAAGATGCTGTACATCTGGACGCGGATAAGTGATGGAAGCTTTAGGAGACTTCTTAAAAACCGGATAATCAAGTAGAGCATATAGTTTTGATATATTGAACTTATTTGAATTTAAACTTGATTGAGAAAGTGTGTGAGGGTGTGGAGGAGTCTATTCAATGGTAAACACAACTATTAACTTGTTTGATTATATAAACATTTTGGTGCAGCATGGAAAAATAGTCTCATATTCAAATATTCCAAGGTATTTGAAGTGTTCTAAAGTGGGAGTACAGTTCGGAACAAGGTTGAAGAGTTACATTGGGTGTAAGCTTCGAATAAGCTTCACTTCATCAGCTATAAGGCTTTCTCTAAGAGATTGTGCTACATATTATACCTAGTGTTGTAAAGATTGTGAAGATCTTGTGTATTTGGTTGTAAACCAAATCACATGTGGAATTGTACTGGGTGCTTGCACTAGTAGTGTAAAACCCGTGACTCGAGCCAGAGTTTTACGGGAGTGAACCAGTCGGTTCGAATCGAGTCAGCTTCATGGACCGCGAGCTGAGTTGAGGCCAGCTGTGAGTTATGAGCGATGAGGGTCATGTATGCTCAAATGTACGATGATAACGCCTAAAAGATGATGAAAAATGGGTTATCAAGTATGTGGAGGTATGCAGTATTGATTGTTATTTTTATTTGATCGTAGAATATTTTTAGGGCCGAATGACGAATTAGGACGCGATATAGGTGAGTTTGGGTGGGTTATTAGTTATAGAACATATCATTTGGATGTTGCCGTGTTCGTTTAATTTTACGGGATTTTTCCCAATTTTTTTGGATTTTTTAGGATTTATTAGGAGATAGTTATTATTATTGACTCGAGTCGGAGTCGAGTCAAGTTTTATTTACGAAAATGCCATCGCACGCACTTCTTCTTCCTCCCGACCCTTCTTTACCCAAACCCTCGCCGCCCATTGGGTTGCCGCCGCCGCCGCTGCCGACGCCGCACGGCCGTCGATCAACGCCGCCCCGCCCCGCCGTGCTGTCGCCGTGCTGCCCCGTGCCGCCCCGGCCACCGTCGCGCCGCCACGACGCCGGAATCGCCCCACGAAACCGCCTCGGCCGTCGCCACTTCGAGCCGGATTCCGCCGCCGTCTGGGCCGCGCCGCCGCCGCCGTGACCCTGACGACCACCCCCTCGCCGTCGCCGACGTTTCCCCCATCATCCCGACCGCCGTCGAGGCCGGCCGGAGCCCCGATCGGAGAACGCCGCCGCCGCCACCCACTTTCGACGCTGCCGCCGACGGCCATCGCCGCCTCGGCTACTTTGTTTGACACCACCATCGGACCAAGCTCGTCGAGCTGGTGCCGATAGACCCCCCGATTGCCCCGTCCCGAATCGTCGCCGGAAAACCATCGGAATCCGCCGGAAAACCGCCGACACTCGCCGGAAAACCGCCGGAACCGCCGGAAAATTGGATTCGTGGGAAATTCGCCGGATCATCCGCCGAACGCACCCAGTCCAATCTGATCGGACTTCGGACGCCGCTAGGTGCCGAATTCGAGTTTCGAGCCGCGAAACGGAAACCCTAGCCGTCGCCGATTTTCGACGACGCGAGGTATAATTTATTTTAACTTAATTAATTGAAAGTATTGATTATTAGAATTTGCATGCTATGATTGATGAATTGTGCATCGTAATTACTTATATAAATGTGGATTTGATTTAGAATAAAATATGAAATTTGTGGAATTGTGTGGTGTTAAAAATAGAAGTTATGAAACTAATTAGGGTTATTAGGTAATGATCATGATCTAATGCAAACTAGCCTAAGTAGACTTGCTAGAATTGATATAGGTTGATGTGTGTTGATTGATGCGTGATTGTGTTGATTGTGCGTGCATGCTATAGGATGTGTGATTCATCATGCGGGCGTTAGTTTTTAGCTTGATTGTGTAGGTACGGTGTAGGAGCTCGCCGCCTAGGCGCGTGGACCCGTTTGGAGCTTCTACCAGGTCCGTTTAGGACTCGTTCTCTGTTTTACGCTACTCTATTGAATATTTGATTTATCATGTGCAGGACGAGTTAAGTGGCGTTTTATCGGATCCCACTTAACTCGGGCCATTTAGCCAACAGTTTTATTTCGGATTAATAACCCTCGAGGATGAGATCCCTCGAGTTTGTTTTCGAACTTCAGATCCAGCTCACGATGCCTTCGGGCCTATTGTATAAATCCCAACCCAGGCCTATATATATATAGTTTTCGTGTTTTCGGTGAGAGATGGAATGAGGGTTACTTGCGGCCACGTCTTCAGATAGGGCGTGTGCCCGGAAGAGCGGGCTCTGGAGCTGGGGAGAACCCACTTCGTTCCCGAAGGATCCGGACAACTCCACCTTTGAGTTCCTCAAACCCGGAGAAGTGTGGAGGTTTACGGGTACTGCAATGCAGCGCATGTCTAGACTTGTGGTTCAAAGGGTACTGAAGGCGACTGCCTGAGAGTGCTCGGCCTTTGTGCTCAAGGCCAGGAGTAATATGGAAGGTGCAGAGGGCGGTAAGGAATGAAATTTGATGCGAGAAGCAATAGAGAAATGGCCAAGGTATGAGAATGAGAAAGATAGGGGGACGCTGTCGACCCGAGGGCGACGGCCCGACGACGACGGCTCCCGTATGTGCCCTGATGAGAGTTCTTGAGGAAGTATATGGTTTTGATTCAACAGGAGAGTTTGCTCTCCTGTGCCAGATTGATATTAGTTATTTTCCGGGCCGGTAACACTCGTTACTGACGGTTTTTCTATATATATGTAGGTGAGGAATGCGAGCGATGAAAGCTGTCGGGACTGCGGAGGAGCAGCACGGAACCGCGCACACATGTACCTGCCGCGTGTAATGTATAATGATGGTTGTTTAATGCTGTGTGGATGATTATTACAATGTTTTTGTCTTGATGAATTACTTGTTATGAAACGAACTGATAAATATGAATGAGTAGGGAGCCTTGGAGTTCAGACTCGGCTCGGGTAAAAATGAATGAGATAATGATTTAATGTCATGGTAGATTATTATGTGTTATCGTATTTTCATAAAATATTATATATTTTCTTTTGGTTTCTCATTTATTATTTTGTCTTGTTTTTGCTTGTACATCACAGCATGCATGTAGGACCGCGTTAGAACCCAATCGTTCTCATTCATGCATTTCATATTTGCATCTTCATCTTGAGACGCCGAGAGTAGATCCTGGTCGGCTTAACCGAATCTAGTAGATTAACGAACGGTTCGGTCGCCGGTGACATTTCCGGGTCGGTTCACGGGTGAGCCGAAACGGGGTGTTACAAGTAGTCTTTGTACACTCCGGATGTGGAGTAATGTGATTAATTGTGATTGTAATTGTTCGGTTGGTTTGTTGAGTCGATCTAGAGGTCAAAAGGTAAATGATAGGTGTGTCTAGTGAAGATAGCTTGGGGTTGAGTGCAGTGAAAAACAAATCGTTTGTGAAACACTTGGGTCTTCCTTAGTGAAGGATAAATAGTTGTACACTTTGATTGTAACACTTCATTGGTCAAACCATAGTAAAACATAAAAGCCCTACCCGACCATAGGACACAGAAGAGAAGATATACCAGCTAAGAACCTTTTTAAAAATTTGTATTTGATTCTTTGTTCTTACTTTCTTGTACTTTAATTGATTTTGGCTCATATACAAATTATTGTAACTTGCATGATTAGATTATTTAGGGTAGGTGAAAAAATCGTATAGGCTTAGGCATCATATTAGGCAAAAAAAAGGAGAAAAGGGAAATATTAAAAAGGGATGACCTGATACTTGCAGAATTAAAATCTTATATTTGAAATATATTATATTTGGTAAAGTACTTTCATTACCAAATATGAAAAGAAATAGATTTGATATATTTAAGAAAACATGACAAATCTTATACTTAAAGACGAGGTATGATGTGCACAATGCACTGGTATTGATAATTGACCTTTATAAATTTATTATCATATTAATATTATTGTGGTAGATATTAAATCTAAATACATAATTGTTACATACACTTTTGATTTTAATTTTAATGCAAACAATTGTTTCTATTAATTGGTTGCTTTTTTCAACATTGTATTCCTCAAAATAACTCTAACATTTATTTCTACAAAGTATCTTCTATTAATGCATTCTAACATCTAGACACAATATACATAAGTCATTAATAATACAATATTATTGCTCAACATATATAAGTAATCAATACTTAAGTCTTCAAAAAAAACTTCTAAAAGAAGTAATGTTTGGTGAAAAAAGCGATAATAAAGGATGCGATAATAACCAGTGCGACTATTAAGAGTGAAAATAAAGAGTGTGGTATTAAAAATGACAATAAATGATACGACAATAAAATATGCAATCATTATAAGTGAAAACAAATGGTGTAACTATTAGAAATAACAATAAAGGGTGCCAGGGTGTAACTATTAGAAATCATAATAAAGGGTACTAGAATAATAGGCATGACCATTAAAAGTGAAAATAAAGAGTATTACAATAATAAGCATGACCATTAAAAGTGAAAATAAAGAGTATTACAATAATAGGCATGACCATTACAAGTGAAAATAAAGAGTGTGGCGATTAGAAGTCATAACAAATGGTACGTCAATCAAAAGTACAACCATTAGAAATAAAAATAAAGGTGACATTATTAAAAACGACAATAAAGAATAAAACAATAAAGGTGTAACCATTAGAATTCACATTTAATATATTATAATATATATAAATATATAAATATATATATATATTATACTTGGAAGATCTTTTAATTGGAAGAGTTTTATAAATTTTTAAAACTTTTTTAGAAAAAAATTATAGTAAGAAAGATTATAAACGAGCCTTATATGCATAAGTTACACCTTATATATTTTATGTGAGCTATACCTTTTATTTAAAGTAAATTAGTTGGCTCACTACTCAAAATCCACATAGATAAATAAAAAATCAAATGATGAGGGTAATTACAAAATTTTAACTTAATTTGATATTTCTAACCATTTCATCTTAATTATTAAAGTAATTATAATAAAAATTAATTTTAAAATATCTAATAACATGTGTTTCTTTTGAAAATCTAAAAATAGGTAATAATAATATAAAAAATAAAATTTTATTAATCAATTGCACTTTACTTTTAATATATATAAATATTATTTTATAAGACTACTAAAAAAGTTCAATTTAAAAAGTTCAATTTATACGGGACGTAACTCGTATAAATTTATCCGTTTACAAAAAGCCACCTAGTAATTTGATTAGATTTAATTCCTCACCCACTTCTATAAACAATTTACCGAAAACCCCTTTTTTACAAAAAAAAACTCTTAAGAGTTAACATATCTCCCTATATACTTCAATATATATAAAAAATTAAATGATGACATGAACTCTCAAAATCCATTCTATCTTTCATTTCCCAGATAAATAATTTAAAATTAAAATAATATAATATTCTCAGAATCAACTTAGAGTTCAATTTTATTTATACTAAAAGTTTAATATATGACGCTTATCTTATTATTTGATTTTACAAAAAAATAGTGTAATCCGACGCAAGTTAGAATTCTAGCAATAAGTTAATTTAAAAATACTCCAAAAAAATTAATAAAATTGATTCACCTTTTTTAATTTGAATTAAGAGACTAATCTCATTTATTTAAACTACTAGAAAACATATTTATTTTCCCTTGTTTATCGCGGGGAAATTCATACAAAAATTCATACAAATAACATAACATATGTATCATATGTTTAAGTAAGAATACTCTGAAGATTAATAATCTTTGCCACAAGAAAGTAATTTGACTCAAAAAGATCCCAATCCAAATAAAAAAAATGACAACACTAACTGCTTCTTGTTTCCCTGATCAAATACTTATTAACTAAAACATGTAACAAAAAAGAGTACAAGTTCACCATCATGTGTTTCTGCTCAGGGGAATTCACATTTGGCATTACCACCATGGTAACTCAAAAGAAAATGAATTTTATAAAGATAATATCAACATAAACTGAACTTGAGAACAAAGGTTTTATGGTTAGGACTAAGCATTTCATTCAAACTGCAATTACTCCAGTTCCTCCCCTTTAGCATTCTCTGCCTGTATTCCAATCTCTTCCTTAATCCAAACTTGAAAAACTCTGGGTACTCTACCACCTCCTCAAGTCCTCTGCCCATTACCTCTACCAAGAATTTGATCATGGGCTCCAAAGAGTTCTTGACATTCTTGATCAACACAGGTGGGTAGCCAGCTACAAGAGCTGCAATCTGGCCATCAAGAAAACCACAGCTCCTCAAAAACAACAAATTTGGTTTGAGGATATTGTCCACATCCCTGCACATCACTTGAGGAAACCCAGTAACCACCTTCTGGAGTTCTGAATCTGTTGGGCCTAATGATCTCAAAAAGTCCAAGGTTGGCTTCAACCTCTTCTCCACACAGTACCCCATAATGAAAGGATCTTAACCAAGACTTTGCCAATCAATCCATCCTTGTCCAGGCCTACACCAGCCAAGAAATCCACAATCTGGGAAAGTTTGGTTTCAATGCTGTAGCTAATGAGCCTTGGATTAAGCAAGAGCAGTTTGCCAGTCTGCTTCTCTGGCACTCCTAATGCCTGGAAGAAAGCCAGAAGAGGGCAAAGCTTTTCTTCAACACTGTGAGACAATATGTTTGAAAATTTCATTATGGCCGTGGTGGCATCACTTGGTTTGGACCCAAGTGTAGCAAGACAATGTACCATGGGAGCAAGGTTCTCATGCAATCCTAGAGTGAGCAACCTGGGACACTTTGGTACAATAGAAGGCAGCTTCCTCTCCTCAATCCCAATGCTCCTCAAGTATGCCCAGTTCTCACGTGCTCTATCCCTGGCTGCGCTTTGAAGACGCTTGCACTTTTTCAACATGGCATTCATGTTCTTGTCATCAAAGCCTTTCTCCCTGAGAAACCCAACAATGGAACCAATTTTGCTGGTGTGAAATTGGTGGTGGCCATTGAAATCTTCTCCTGTGGTTGTGATTTGCACATCAAAAGCAGTTGACTGGCCTTGTACGCACAGCAGCTGCAAGCATCGGCTCTTCACATTCAAATCCATCCTACCACATAACATTCTACTTATTGCTCATGAAAAAAAATTCTCTCAAAAACAAAAAGATTGAGTACAAGCAAAATTTACATTATAAAGATGGTTCTTTACAGCAAAAGTCATGATAAACGGAATAGAATTCACAACCTTGAAGAGAAGTGTCAACTCAGACACACCTGCTAGTAGCTTTCTCAACACGTAAGGCTTCTTCCGGTAATGCTCACAACTCCTTCCCACAGAGACAAGAACGTTCCATTAGGTCCAAGGCTGCTTCCCAACCAAAAAGATCCGATCTTTGAGCTCTGAGGCCAAATAGACCAGATGGAGAAGAGGGAGATGATGGGCTTTTCTGCACGAGAGGCCTGTTAAAAGCCCAGTTGTTCACGGGAATTGCCTTTTGCGCCGGAGGACTCCACTGTTGTGGACATGAAGGGTCCCTCTCCAATTTGGATGCTTTGTAGATGAGAGATGTGGGGAAAGAATCCACTTTTTTTGGCTCCTAGCAAGATATGCTCCTAATATATTTACCAAGGTGGCTTCTTGGTTCTTGTGTTGTTCTCATATTTCTTGATTTCTCAGTTTCATTTATTTATCAGGTTCTAGACTTCTCTTTGAAGCTTGATCCACTGTTATATAAACTAATTCTTTTTATTATATTATTTTCACATTCGAGTTTGATCCAACTTCAACCAAGCACATCCGCTGATATTGTTTTTGTTGTTGTTGTTGATGTTCTCGTCAAGCTGTCTTATTTTCTTTAGTGAACATTTCTTCACCGTGATTCTTGAGTTCCTTGTTGTTTAGACATGTTTCTGGATGGTGGTCATTAGATTTTGTACTGGAAATTGTTGGTTGGCCAATTTGAGCAGCTGGGTCAGCTGGTCATCCCCTTAAATGTGCTTCTTTGTTGTGCCGGCTGAGTCATTTTATGCTATTGAGTTCTGGTTTTAGAGATGGGTCCTTCTTCTGTTCAATGCCCATCTGCCGGTAGCTTCTTCTTGCCCGCCCCACAATCTGATGAGTCACTCTATAATGGGGTTTCCATTAGAATTTGCAACTTTCCTGCAGGCCACTCTTCCAAAATATGCCTCTCTCGGCGTGGTTTTGGATACTCTTCCAAGGTGCATTTCTCGTTACACTGTTAGTGTTTACCTGTTCTTGTCATAGTCAATGATAAAGCAGGTGCCGATGAAAGATGTCTGAGTTTTGTTGCGTATACAACACTTCATGATACTCTATTACAAGCATTTTTTGTGTATGGCTTAAAATTTGGAAAACCGGTTACATTTTCTCCTGATGAAATATACAAAATGAAATTAGCTATATTTCCTAAATTATTTATAGACCTTTTTTGACTTAGTCTTCAGTCTGAACATGAATTTAGACCGTCGTGTACTTAGTTGGGAGTTTGTTACACAGCGTTTAGTTGCATAAATGAATGAATCTTATTTAAAGATATTCTGTTTCTGTGTTAATATATTGTAGTATTACTCTGTAAATGTTTTGGAATCAGTTTGTTTACTGCGTGTTTCATATATGTTTGCTGCCATTATTGAGAGATTTGTGAGCTGGACATTAATTTGTGCTCTGCCTCAATTATCTCTGGGGTCCGTTTATATTTATCTGTACTAGTAAATAAATTTGTATGTCACAGGTACCGAACTATCGAGTAAATGCTGTACCGGATATCAGTAATTTTTTTACGAAAAGGTTCCGACACCACTTTTGGATATGGTCGAGAATCCGATCCATTTAAAGAACTTGTCCCTTGAGGTACTGCACTGATATTATCTACAAATCAAATGTCAGGTGTTCAAAGTAAATTATATACTGATGTGAGTTGGTTCTGATGCAGGAACTGAAACAGTTGGCTGATGAAATTCGAATGGAGCTCATGTACATAATGTCTAACATTCAGAGACCAGTTAGAGCAAGTCTTGGGGTGGTGGAACTCACTCTTGCTATGCATTATGTTTTCCATGCTCCAATGGACAAGATATTGTGGGATGTTGCTGAACAGGTTGCGTACTTGATACTGATTTACATATACTGGGAAAAATCCTTGATTTTATTTTCATTTTAATTAAAAAGGCATCACATTTAGTAGAATTTTAATGACATGAAAGAGTATAACAACCTGCTTTGCAACAAACACAGACATATGCTCATAAGATTCTGACTGGAAGGCGATCTCTCATGCTTACTCTGAATGAAAAGAATGGTCTTTCTGGTTTCACTTCTCGTGCTGAGAGTGAATACGACGCATTTGGGTCTGGGCATGGATGCAATAGCATTTCTGCTGGACTAGGTAATGGTTTGTTTGCTAATTATTCCTGTTAAATGATGTCATGAATTTTGTTGATGAATCATTTTTTTCCTGTGGTACATAATTTACATATGAAAGAAGTTATCTGATTCTTTTTCTTTAAAATTGGGATAGCAAAATGTTTTAAATAGTTTTGGTATGGTTTTTACGTGCACTTTTTAAAGCATGTTTCAGAAGGTTATTGGCTATGAACTACCTTTACTTCATGTTGTTTTTTTCCCATTTCTGCGACATTAATATGTGGATGGTCAGGACTTGTAAGGTTTGCAATTACTGTTACCAGGAATGGCTGTTGCAAGGGACCTTAAAGGAAAGAAAGAGCGAGTTGTGGCTGTAATCAATAATGGGACAATGATGGCTGGTCAGGCTTATGAGGCAATGAGCAATGCTGGGTATCTAGACTCTAATATGGTGGTGATCCTTAATGATAGCAGGCATTCCTTACAGCCAAAACCAGAGGAAGGCTCAAAAATGTCTATGAATGCGCTATCTAGCACTCTAAGCAAGCTCCAATCAAGTAAATCCTTCAGGAAACTTAGAGAATTAGCCAAGGTATTACCTGATCAATTTATTTTTCTATATTCTTATTTCCTGAAAAGAAGATCAACAAATGCTCTATATTTTATCACCTTATTGCCTGTAATGTTTAATTGTTAGACAATTAGCTAAAGAGTAATTCCGTCAATGGTTATGCATTTCTTGTCAAAAATCCAGATAAAGAATGAGGGTTGGTGTTAGGAAGGGTATCCGGTTATCAAAAAGTTTACTCGCATGGATCCTAGATTAGGATCCTTGTGCCCAACCTCTTTTTGAAATGAAGATGGAAGGAGACGAAGAATTAGCTAGAGTAACTGACGTCTTAACTGTTCAAATGGATATCTTCTTTAGGGTGTCACTAAGAAGATTGGAAGAGGAATGCATGAATTGGCTGCTAAAGTAGATGAGTATGCACGTGGTATGATTGGACCCCTGGGTTCAACTCTGTTTGAAGAGCTAGGATTATATTACATTGGACCTCTTGATGGTCACAATATAAGTGACCTAATCTGCGTGCTGCAAGAAGTTGCCTCTTTGGAATCAACTGGACCTGTATTAGTGCATGTTATCACTGAGGATAACAAGGTACCTGATGTTGTGAAAAGCGAGCCTTCAATCAAGCATCAGTATCCAGGTTCTTGCTTATTTTCTTCATGATTTTTTAGATTTTCTTCCCAGTTAGGTTCTCTGTTGTTTTCTTGAAGAGTAATTGTGGACAGTGGATGACGTGCCGAACCTTTATTTGGTATTTGTGAAATTAATAAAAATTTATTACCTTTCATGTAAAGTTATTATTTTTACTTATGTTATGCTATACACAAGAGCTTGAATTTCTCATTGTTTTTCATTTTTTTAAACAGGTGGTGACAAACTGGGTATTACTCTTTCTATCCCGAGGTATATGGGCAGCAATGTGTGTCGAACATACACGGACTTCTTTGTTGATGCTTTACTTGCAGAAGCAGAAAAAGACAGAGACATCGTAGTTGTTCATGCAGGCATGAGATTGGAGCCCTCTTTCCAGACCTTTCGGGATTATTTTCCTGATAGATTCTTTGATGTGGGGATGGCTGAGCAACATGCTGTGACATTTGCTGCCGGTTTATCGTGTGGGGGTTTGAAGCCGTTCTGTGTAATTCCATCCACATTCTTACAGAGAGCTTATGATCAGGTTGGGATTACTGTTGTCAGGGCAAATTATACTTACATGTGGTAAAATTGAACCAAATAGGACAATAAAGATATGTTAACAAAGGAAGCAGGAAACTTTTATTATGCTGGGATTGGTGCTATTTTTTATACACTTTTTATCTTTAATATACCAGTATGATGGACTAAACTAAACCAATTGAAAGGTTTATTGTATATTTGTATTGGAGTTAGTACTTACTTTTTCTTTTTTGTATTTCACATCTTTATCATTGTGGTTATTGTTGTTGTTCAGAGTCTTCTTTTGACACTGTTGTTTTTGCCACATTGACATTGGACTTGTTTAACACATTGGATAACTTAAAAATAAAAATTTGCTTGTGATAACATAGCATTTCTTGTGGGCTTGTATTATTCTTTGTTAGCAGAAGGCCAAAGAAAGTAGCATTTGTTGTGGACTCCATGCTTATGAGATGCATCTATGTTGAAAGTTATTAGCTTTAACTTTAGTTTTCTTCTTGCTATCCTTCTATCAATTAGTGATGCTTATGTTTTTGCTTTTCTAGGTTATCCACGATGTTGATGTACAAAGAATCCCAGTTAAATTTGTTATATCGAGTGCTGGATTGGTTGGATCTGATGGTCCAACGAAGTGCGGAGCATTTGACATAACATTCATGTCATGTTTGCCAAATATGATTGTCATGGCACCATCAGATAAAGATGAACTTGTACGCATGGTTGCCACAGCTGCACGTATCCTCGATTATCCAGTGTGCTTCCGCTATCCTAGTGGAGCTGCTGTCGGTTTGAATGTTCCCTTTTGTAGTGAATCTCCTATTCAGGTTACCATTGACTTCTACTTTTATTAGATTAGAATCAGTTTTGTTTTGTTCGTACAAGAACTTTTTCTTTGATCGGCTTACTTTCTTTCCAGAGTTAGTGTATGCTCTTAAGCACGTCTGATGGGTTTCTTTTGGTTATATAGATTGGGAAGGGGAGGATTATAATTAAAGGAAAGGACATAGCATTGCTGGGATATGGTGCAATGGTTCAGAATTGTCTAAATGCCAACTCTCTTTTGGCCAAATTTGGAATTGAAGTGACCGTTGCCGATGGAAGATTCTGCAAACCACTTGATATGGAGCTTGTCAGGCAACTGTGCATGGAACACAAGTTTCTCGTCACTGTAGAGGAAGGTGTAGTTGGAGGGTTTGGATCTCACGTTGCTCAGTTCATCTCTCTTGATGGCCAGTTGGATGGTAAAGTTAAGGTATGGTCAAATTCAAGAGAAGTTTCATCTATTTTGTTTTTTACTTACTGAAGTAGTATTTTTTTCTTTACTTATTGAAGTAGTAGAACTTTGTAAATGAACTTATCTAGCACAGGTAAAGAAGTATTGGCTACTTTAAATAGCTACCTTCACAAATTGATATGGTTACCATAAGATCCTCTAGAAATTTGTCTTACATTTAATGCCTACTAGGATATGGTATAGTATATTAGAAGGGATATGCTTATGATCTTCAATTTTAGTTGACACCTTCTAAAAAAAATGACTTGGCTTACATGTTGCATTTGGGCCGAGTCATTATAATGGTATCAGAGCAAACCTTAGACTGTATTGGATCATGAGTTGTACAAGATACAAACTAGGCTCATGAGCCGATAAAAGGAATTCTGAGGATGGAATTTCCTGAAGGTAGGTGGAATATAATATCTCATTAAAATTAGTCCCACATTTAGCACCTAACGATATAAGATCTAGTATGTTAGTGATAATGTACTTATTTGGTTTATCACTTTTGAAAATATGACTTTGCCCATCATGTTGCTTTTGGGCTAAGTCGTTGCAATTAGTGTAATGATGTTGTGTAGAGCTCAATTACTACCATAATTTTACACCAAACTAAATTATATAGGCTTTAAAAAATGTCTTCTATTATAGGATTTAGAAACTGGGAAAGCCTTAATGCATTCCTAAAAAATGTGATGGTGAAAATTTTGCTGATTGAGAAAAATAGGGATGATGTCTGTAACGGGGCGTTGTTTCTCTAAGCATAACAATGGTGACATCCTAGCAGATATTGAGGACTTCATGGTCACTGGCACTTATTTTCCTTTTCCATCCATCTTATCCTGAATAACTGAAGTCGCAGATATAGATTTTACGCTGCCAAAACCGGTCTAAGTTCCATGTGAGAATCATTGGTAGAATTCTTCTCCTTTATCTGAGCTTGACATGGATTACTGGCACTCATGAAAAAGTTAGAAGAAGAAAATCCAGAATTTTGATGCTAAAGGAGGAATCTTCATCAAGTTAATGGGTATGTTTTCTGCAATATGCATTATCAATGGGGCAGAAGTACAGATAAACCAAAATTAATAAGAGGGTGACCAGTGTCATATTTTCATATCTTAGTTTGCCATTTCTGATTGGCATTTCAAAGTGCAAAATGGTGTTGATCTTTGGCTAATAATTTATATTTTCGAATTAAAATCTCGTTGCTTATTTTGTTGCTGATTTTTCTCGTCATTTTGACTGCGCGTAAGAATGGCCTTCCAATATACTTTGTTTTGTTTTTTGATGCACTTAATACTTTATTATCTTTTTCTTCTTCTTCCAGTATTAATGTATTTGTTTGTTGTTCAGTGGAGGCCGATTGTTCTACCTGACAACTATATAGAACATGCTACACCAGGCGAGCAACTTGCCATTGCCGGTCTCACGGGTCACCATATTGCAGCCACAGCATTGAGTCTTCTTGGCCGAACTCGTGACGCCCTCCAACTGATGTGCTAATTATTATGGCCAATACAAATGTGTTGCCCTCAAGCAGAGAGAATATCAAAACCCATAAGTTTTGGAAGAAGTTAACGTTAGTTGCAATATGGGTATTTTGAATTGCCTTAGTCACAGTTCACAATTCTGGCTAAGGTTTTCTCCTTACACTGCAACAAATGGTTGTATAAATTAGAATGAGGTCAGCAGCTGCAAGCAGCAGATAAATTATGCCTAGACCAAGAAGATTTGATGATAAAACACCATCAGACAAGGTAACTAGTTTTCTCTTCACCTTTCTTTTGCTATACAGCATGATGTTTTAATTAAGATTTAAAGATTTAAGTAGCTAATACTGTCCTTCAAATCATTAGTGATATGACAAATGTTTGAATAAACCACCCGAGTCCAACTGTGAAGAAGTATTTCAGTTTGTGGAGCTTTTGGAAACTGGTCAACGAGCAAGTGTTCTGTGCAAAGATGATTTTAGTGCAACCAGAAAAGTTCCTGTGGCAAAAAGGAATGATCTGCCAGTTAATATGATATATTGTATCATAAATAAGACAAACTGAATGTTAAGAAATATATGGTTGTTCTCATTTTTTTATGTTAATTAAAGTTATTTTTTCCCCAAATGTTGATGAAGGTGGAGTAAATTGGAATACCAAAAGTTTCCTTTGGTCGAGACAATAACTGCTTGCCTGACATTCAATCATACAACAAAAAGTTGAATGGCGGCATGAGTGTAGAGTGTTTGACTTACGATATAGACACCAATACAAATTTCAAACTTTTGCCATTGAATAGACACTAACTCACGATACAAAAACGTGATGTCAATGCTTGACAGTTGACACCCAAAGAGAATGTATACAGCTTATTGCCAGCATGAACAATCATACGTGTGAATGAAAGTATTTCAACTCTTTAATTTGCTTTCCTGGCTGGAGTTGCATGCATATTCTGCGCTAACTTATTTTCCATGTCTCTGAATTGCAGCTTTGCTATTCATTTCTGCAAAACCTGCCATGCGTTTTCATGCCTTAATGTCACAAAATTTTGGCATGACTTGGTTCAAGGAGATCATAGGAAGATCCATGCGAGTTTCTTGAACAGTCCCATCATCATCTATCGACCATCCTTTCTTTCTGGCTTTCTTCACACAGATCCTCCCTAAAAAGGAGAAGACGGTCACCATCTCTAATGAGCTCTATGTCATCCACTTCGGCTTGATCTTCTGTGAGAACTTTAGTGGCCAAGAACCCAAATGTCTTAGCTCCAAGCCAAAGCAATTCTTGAATGGAATTTGGCAATAGCACCAGTTGCCCTCTGGTTTCAGTCTTAACGGCTATACTTATCGTAACTCTTAGAGGATGGTTTCTAACGCCGGCGTAGTTTTCAGCTGTTGCAAGGGAAGATGAAAGGCAGTTACCACCCCCGGCATGAGCAGCTGAAATAATTCCATACAGAGAGTTGTGGAAGTTGTTAGTCTTGTGCCATTGCTTTTGGCAAGTACCACTCCCCCAAGGACCTTCATTTCCAAAGGGGGAGACATCACTTCCAACATACTGCGTGCTGGGCTCACTCCTGAATGTACCAATAACTTGAACTCCTTGTTTAATGATCGGCATGAAGAGAGAAGGGTTCTGGGTTTCCTCTTTCTTGGCTTGGAAGAGAGCTCTGATCTCCTCATGATTCTGTTGATCTGCTAGAGCCCTTGGGGTCCAACCATACATGTCAGGTTTGTCAATATCACTTCCTTGATCCACTAGAAATTTAACAACTTCAAAATTCCCTTCACTAACAGCAAGGTGAAGAGCCGTTGTCCCATTGGCCTTGGGAACAGTTACATTCCCTCCATGGTGGACTATGGCATGGAGAAGGTCTAAGTTGTTCTGCTCAGCAGCCATGCACGCAAACTGATCCATGTCAATGGCAGCAATATTCGCACCGTTGTTCAGCAGTAGTTTTGCAATAGAATCATGTTTTCCAAGAAATGCCTCCCACAGAGGAGTGCTTCCTTCTAAATCTGCAATATTTGAAACATCTAACATTAAATTTTTGCATTATCAGAAGCGAAGGGTTATTTGTTTTTCAGAATGCTTATAACTTTATATTAACAGTGCAGACGCTAATATAGTTAATTCGTTCATTCAAAAGATATTGCTTTCCTTCTTTGTTAAACCAAAATAGATCGATTGAAATTTGGGCACTTTGCGCACGTTCATCTCCTTCTTATTGAGAGTAGTTTCTGATAGCTGCATTCAGAATCTCTCAATTTTGAAGTAAATTGGAGGGGGGAGGGGGTGGGCTTTGAAGCATACCTTTGCAGTTGGGGTCTGCACCATGATCCAAAAGAACTGAAACGCAATTTTCATTTCCTAGTGATGCCGCAATATGCTGGTAGAAAATTGTACAAATAAAATAAAATCTGAAGCTAAAGCAATTATATATGAAGTAAGATCAAACTCATAATCTAGAAACTAAGCTCACCAGTGCTGTCCGGCCGCCAATGTCGGCTTCATTTGGGTCTAATCCCCGTATCAAAAGCTGATTCAATAGAACATCATCTCCTCTCATTGCAGCAAAACATAAACTAAGAGGCAAGTCCATTTTTCCCCGAGATAGCATTCTCTCCGTCTCTGATAGAACTACTTCAGTCATTGGATCATTTAGCTCTTTCAAATGCTGAAAGAACATCGAATAATCAGAGTCATGTCATGATCAATTTAGACAAGAAATCAAAGCATTATTTCAATATTTCCATGCCTTGAGAAGATTGTTCATGATCACAGTTCCATCGCCAACATTCGACTGCACAATGTTGAGAAATGAAGTTCGATTCAAACGCAGAAGCTGGCACATTTGCTTAGTCTGCACTGTGTATAACTGTGGCCTGTAACATAGCACACCAACCTCCCCAAATACACTTCCTTCTGTTATTTCTCGGAAAGCCTACATACATTGGAAGAAAATATTGAAGAATTGCAAGGTTGCAGTGCAATGGATATAAACGTTGAGTTCAAATTTGTTTCGAAATGTACCTTCTCCGTTCCATTTTTGTACTCAATTAAATCCTGAAACATATGAAATGTTCATTAAATATTTGTTTCAACAAAAAAAATAATTCATTTCAAAAGAAGATGATGTCTTTGCTTTGGCACTCACCACTGCCCCATCAACCAATATATAAAAGTCAGTAGGTGCCTCATTCTGTAAAATCACGTCCTCCTTCGGCGGGAAATACTCTGCTTTCATTTCTGAGACCTATGTTTTCAAATGACAATCATAAATATGATCATATTTGAAGAATCTGTAAATTAACACAAATATTCATGTTCAAAGAGCTCTTACAAGCTGAAAAAGTATATCATGTGAGACACCTTGGAAAAGATAAACCTTATCCACCAGGTGGTAGAAGAGAAAATGAGAGATACTTGATCTAATGGCTCTAGGTAGCGCATCAAGAGTCTCTTGTTGTTGTAGGCCTGCCCAATCTGTCTTAAATTTTAAACACAAGTGTGCCAACATCTGCTCTTGAAGACGCCCAGGAAGATGATTCCTTGTAGAAAAGCTTGATGCAGCTTTAATGGTCTCTCTCTGCAAAGATATGTAGCTTTTAGTAAAAATGTGGCTGATTGGAAGTAAAAGGAACTTGACGATACTCAACATGTTCACCTTCTTCTTTTCCTAAATGGGAAGACCATGAAAATATTTACTTTCATCAAGCATACCACAATTTAAAAAGAACTACTAGATAGAAGAGAGAAGAGAGAGAGAGAGAGAGAGAGAGAAAGAACTCACAAACTTTCTTGTTCTACTGGTACCATGAACAACCAAGTTTGTCATATTTCCAATCAAATATGCTATCAACCCAAGATTGAAAAGCATATAAAATATGTCAAACAGCATTTCCCTCACGTTTATAGGATGCAAGTCACCATATCCCACAGTTGTAAGAGTTGTAATTGACCAATACATGGTGGTCACATATCGAGTCCACAAGCTCTCGCTTTTGAAGTCACCCATAGCCTTTCCAATCCATGTGTTGGCTGGGTCTGGATTTTTTGCTGCAATAAGATAATGAACACACCCTGCACTATGGACAGCAAATACTGTCACCTGTACGAAGCATATATAAGAACAGTCAGCAGGAGAACAGGTGAAAATGAAAAGATACAATAATACTTACACTGATTAGCTTTGCACATCTAACAAAAAAGTAATTACATTGCCGATTCTTTTCAAGTCTGCATAAAAAAGCAAGAGCAAAGAGATGCAAGTCACTCTTTATGCTTAGGCTCACTAGATACATACAAGAACAGTTAAGCATCTGTTGAAGTTCATTCTTTTACCTGGAGAAGAATGAACTAACTCTTCGGAGACGCCAGAGTCGAAGCATCTGTAGGAGACCATATAAACCAAAACCTGACTTACTAAGTAAGCTGATAAGTTCTGTAGGAATTGTGGAGAGTACGTCCAGAAAGAAAAATGGGAACATATATTTAATGGCAATCTGTTTAGGATCATCTATCAGGACATAACTTCTCTTGTCAAGGTAAGCAACAAAGAAAGTCATGACTATATCAATGGCAAAGCATCCATTAACAATGTCATCTGCTAAAGCCAGATAGCCTGTTGGCCTCTTGATGAATCCAAGTTCGAATGGAGCCACCCAAGCAGTATACACAACCAAAAGGACCAAAAAAGTTTGCCATCCTCTGTTAAGAACAAATAAATACACGAACTGTAAAACTCCATCAGATTCAAGTTTCTAGACAGAATAGACAAAGAAGAGAGCATCTTCCAAAAGTAGCAAAGAATTTTTAGGGCCAATTAAACAATCTCTGAACTATAATGAAGTTAAACTTTTCAACTTTTGCCTCAATACCAGGCGAAATTCATTTACTGCAAAGAATGCAATTCCAATTTTGCAGATGATTAATGAATTAACATTATCTTTGAAAACACAGCCAAAATGTAGGATAATAAAATACTAAATGAAACCAATCAAAATCTCTAAATAACCAAATTACACAAACATTCAAATATATACGCATATTACTATATAGATAAAATAAATGGAATCCATAAACCAACAAAACTAGTGCTCCAAAAACACATTCAACATCTTAACGACGCAATTTGCCTTACGAATCACACAAAGCTCACTTTCTTTTTTCCCTTAAAACAAACTAATTTTAATAACTGCCCGAAGAACATGCATGCGAACATGGATAGAATTGGAAAAAGTAAAATTTCGATTTTTGCCTCAACTCCAGGTTCCAATTTAACAATTTAAATCATCTCCCAGATATATATATAATATAATATAATTCTATAAAAAAATCTCATCAATAAGACACAAACAAACACACACAGAATCAACAAACGCCAAATAGAATCGATGCCCAATTCACAAAATTAATCAAAAAAAGAACCAGCGTAAGCATTTATTGTCATAGATTAAAAAACAAATGAAAAAAACAGCAAAATCACGGAAGCAAACATAGATTCGCATTCTTCCCCATCACTATAAATAATCTACTCATGCCAAAATTATATATATATAAAAAAATCAAATCTTTCACACGACATCAGAAACAGACGAAAACAGAATCAACACCCAATGCAAGAAACCAATCAAAAAAAAATCGTAAGAAGGGACCTGTAACGGTGGTCGTGGGGGGAAATGATGCGCTTGCGGAGCTTGACACGGCGGTTGCTTTGGGCGCCGAGGGAGGGGAGGAGGTCGGTGGAGAGGCTGCTGCTTAAGCTGCCGTCGTGGGAGGAGGGCTCTGGCGCCGAGTACCCGCACACGCCCAGGATGCACCGCCCTCCACCCCTTCCGCCTCCCATCGCTCTGTCTCAGCCGGAGACGACAACGACAGGGACGACGACGACGACGATGACGTGGTTCTCCGGCGAGCGGTCACGGCCACGTCCATGGCCATGCAGAGCAAGCTCGACTTTATATATAGGGAGCTCCCAATTGACTATTTTGCCCTCCTCTCCCTTCTTTTCTTTGTTTTTTGTTTTCCGTTACAACAGTGTAATATTACCCCGTTTATAAATTTTAACGAATTTGGGACCCACCTTGAATTTTCAAAAAAATTCCAATGAGGAAAAAATTGATAAAATTCATGTTGAAAAAATGACGGGCTCAGTTATTTATGTATTATAACTTCTTTTATTTCTCCAGAAAGAGCTTAAGTGTGTTTTTTATATTTTAATATAATCGATTTCTTAAGAATTTAAATTTTATTAAAAATATTAAAAAAAATTTAATTGACTATTGGGGGCTGTAGTATAAAAATTGGCTTTATGGTGACAGAAGATTATGTTTTTTAATATCACATGATTTTGACAATGAAACAAGTCGTATTAATAACATCCGCATCTAAAAATTTTATTACCAAGTGACAAGCTATTTGACACAATTATTTATCAATTTTGACACAGTCATCAATTGTCCCTATTAAGCCGTGGTGACAAATCGCCCTGATAAATATTAAAATAATAAATAAATAAGGGAGAGAGTTAGTCTCCCATTTGAAGTTTAAAAATGTGAATCTCGAGGTCTATCCCGAATAATACTATAGGAGCAACAAACAACTCGTAACCTTGAGAACCGCTACTCTGCGCCATAGGCAGAGTAGCTTCTCTGCGCCACAGGCAGAGTAGCTTCTCCTCACGCCACAGATTAATCTGGGTCGTCTAGTTACAAGGACGACTCAGATCTATTAATTTTTTTAAAATAAAAAACATGTTGCCGGTAGACTCGCCGGCCGTGGCCAGAGCTGGTCGTTGGAGCCAGGCCGGGGGAGGGAGAGCGGGGGCGACGGAGCCGGGGGACGGAAGGGGCCGGAGGGGGAGGGGGTGAGAAGGGGGCGGGTGGAGTGGCAGGGTGCGAGGGGGGGCGGAGGGGGAGAGGGGCAAGGGGGGAGTGGGGCCGTTGCGAGGGGTGAGTGGGGGCGGAGGAGGCGGGCGGGGGGCGAGGCGGGGGCAGGCGAAGGGGTTGGGTGGAGGCGGGCTGAGGGGGTGCACAGGCGGAGGGGCCGAGGCGGGGGAGGGTGGAGTCGGCCACGATCTGGAGCTAGGTGGCCCGATCTAATTTCTCACCTGCCAGCAGAAACAACCCGTCGCCTCCCATGCGCATCTAATTTCATTCTTTTGCTTTGCAATGGCTTGTGATGTTCGTCTTCATTCATCTTTGGTTATTGCTCACACAACTTCCGGCCACGGCATGCCTCCCGGGTGGAGCCAAAGCCCACTCAGCAACAAACCATGCTATGAGAACTTGTTTGTCATGGAGTTTTTGCATTTTAAAAGATCATGCACTCGCAATTTGTTAACGGAGTTCCCCCTCCACTTTCCAACTTTTGTATCACTATCTTTTAAATGTAGAGGCTGGATCCCCTCGTGGTTCCATCAGATCCAAAAGATAGTGACAAATGAGCTCATTGATGCCCTAACAAATACGATCATTTAAGATAAGATTATCTTGACTCGAAGGAGAAGTCGCATTTTTGCCTATAAATAATACCCTTTACATAGAACTCATGTAGCTTAAGGTGAAGCTTCTTGAGATTTGAGGATGTTAGATTGTAGAATATAATTCTTCTGCATTTGTGATAAAAAGGTTGAATCTAAACAATTAGGTACAACATACATAATATAATCCACTTTATACAAACATATATAATTAAGATCAAATATACAACACATACATTTATTCTTTTACATCACATTAATTTTCTATTTTGACACACAACTTAGTATTGTGAGCGAGGATTCAACTCTTAACTTCTTTACAGAGATGTCGCGGGCCAACAACTGCATGCAATCTCGGCCTTCAATTATTTTGGCATTATGCATTGATGATTGAATTCATCAAACTTTAGATATATACTCATGCAAACCTCATCTTTTAGGATCCAAGCATGGGGTGTACAAACCCTAATTTTGTGCCACTGATTCATGAGCAAGTAGTTAATGACCAAAATCAAAAACATATGATGTGGGTTCTCTGAATCTCATCAGATCCCTTTTGTCTTCAAGTTAACATGTTGAGCTTATTTGGTCCACAAAAAGATGTTCATATTTAGGTGCACATCGCCCATTGAATTCACATGATTTGTCAAGCTGCATGGTAACCTTTCCTTGTGGCGTGATATGCGTCGTCTCTTCACTACGTACCACACAACACGCTACAACGTATTTTATCATGCATTTTCGTGAGCATCCAATTTCATGCATGTGATTGTGAAAAATAAAGTCTTGTTCTTAAGCAATCTTGTAGTTGGCCTCTCTCAAAGCTTCTTTGATCAGTTTCCTTGAATTTTCCACCATCATTTGCCGACTTTAGACATATGACTTGATCGCATATTGAATGTGTACGATACGATGTCAACCATCTATTTTTATATAACATAAGATAAAAAATTTATTAATTCGAATTTGGGTTTGACTTAAATAATTGGTATTAATGAGCGAAGTAAAGTATTAATTTGACTCGAATCCAAGTTAACTCACAGTCATTTATATTATTTCTTTCTACTCTCACCACTATATATAAGTCTTTATGAATGTACTTGAGATCGTTATTACTCATAAGAATTATACAATGCCTATAAATCTTGATTCATTAACTTAGTTATATATAAAAAATATAATTATATCATGTGTTCTTTTATTACTTATATATATTATGGGAGTGAAATAATTAGAGTCAACGAATTACGATATGTAAAATTTGACCTGAAAATCATTGTACATATATTAGTACTTAATTAAGGGAGTCAAAAGGAATCAATTATGATCATGGTGCAATATTGTCGATTCATAACCGCTTATATATTGAGTTTTATCCAGAGAGCTATGAGTAGTCGAGACAATTACTTATCAAAGAATTAATTTTTAGAGTCAAAAGTATATTTTTAGAACTATAATATATAATATTATGGAATGATAATACTTAGCAACAAGTGATCAAGATATTAGAAACTTCTTTTTCTTTTCTTTTTTTCTTTTACCTAGTACAACCGAAAATATTACATTATCAAACCCTGGAGTATATTGTATTGTGGATCAGCAGAATGCATGGTGTAAAAATAACATTATTTTTTTTAATGAGTATATGCCGACAGGTTTATTTCTTTGTTTGATCGAACCCTAAAAATACAGGAAGGGTTATGTTGTGGATACATCGCTCTGACACGGATCGGCAAAGACTAACATGACACTCAAAAATTCACGTTTTGTTTAGGTGTTAACTAGAATACGGCTATATATAGAGCCAATATCCTAACGCCTTAATAAAAAATATAACATAAAGCAAGATGAAGAAACACACGTAGTTTTATATATTATGTAGGGTCAGAATAAAATAATATAATAATATAACTTGGTTATAATTCGAACTCCACTCGATAAAATAATATAATAATATAATTTTTATATTATATTATATTTATTTATTTATTTATATACAATATAATAATAGAGAAGTGAGATAGTTGAGATGGTAAATATTCAAGTTGATAACCTAAAGGTTGATTACATTCTTTTAAATGAGGTATTTTTGACTTTTAATCGAGCCGGTTTTGAGTTCACGAATGAACTGGGTTCGAACACAAGTTGAGTTCGGCTCACTCGTTCGATTAGTACCCCTAGCAAAGAGTTATTTTGGAGGCACGTACGAGGAGGCGAAGAATGAGTCTCGTATGCCTGAAGACTGAACTAATATCAAAGAGTTATTTTGGAGGCACGTACCGGGAGGCGAAGAATGAGTTGAATCATTATATACACCAACTTATCACTTAGCTTCCCTCTGAAAAAACCATAAGGTATCCCTCAAAACTAATAGATCAAGTGATAACAACGGCAAACATGCACGTGATTGCATGACAAGCTTGCAACTTAGATGTGGAATTGCACATAGGAATATAAAAATAATTGTTATTAAATCAACTAAAATTAATTAATATATAAAACAAAAGAAATGTACTAAAACAAAAAAATATAATTAAATAAAATAAATTACTATTGTATTTAACTTTTCATTAAGGTCGATTTGTTTAACGTGTGTGATGCAAAATATTTTTTATGAGTTAAAGTTAGATGGTAGGTAGTTAAATAAAAATTTTTAAATATTTAGTATTATGCCTTTATTATATATTTATATTTATATTAAATTGAATTTTATATTATTTAATTTATTATTTGATGTGGCATTTCCACATCATTAATTATTGGTTGCAAGTTTGTTAGGTCATCATTTAATTACTTCGAAGTATTGCATATAACTAAAATATTACCTTCCTGTTGAAGTCTTTTAATTAAGATTCACCACATATTCTCTAATTATTTTACAATATTATTTTTTTCTTTCATATTTATAAAAGAATTATTTATAACTTATGGTATTAGTTACTTATTCATAAAATTAAATTAAGTTGCAATATTTTTAAAATCTAAATAGTCATCTAAAATTAGACCCTATTTTAAGTTTAACAATTTTTATAAGTACAATCTAATTCTTAAGTAATTAGAATTCTAATAAAAAATAAATATAATCTTTAAGATTATAAAAATAAACATTTGTTATGGTACATTTTTACATTACAAATCAATATTAAAAATAAATATTCTAATTAATAAATAATAATTTATAAACATTTTTTAAAATAAATATAATAAATAAGAGAATATAAAAAATAACATTTAGTAGAGTACACTATTAAGATTCAGATGCCCCTCGGTTGAGGGCCGCCTTTGTTCGCTCAAGCTTGGGACTACCAAGTCTGACTTTCCAGTACACGATGACCATATTTAACTTGCCTTTGTTTGGGTTTGGTTGACCTGACCAGACTTATTTTTTTTAAAAAATTTAAGTGATAAGAATATTTTCGATAAAAAATTATTTTTAATTTTCTAATAAGTAGGTCTGATTTTAGAACCACTTAATAATATCAAAATATTCTCTCCTCCTATGATATAAACTTCTTTAATTAAATATATTATATTATAATTAGAATAAATTTATATAAAAATCTAAATTATTTAATAATAAGAGACAATTTCCGGTGGGGGGGGGGGGGGGGGGGTGCGAATTTTCACATATATATCTATGCAAGGGACGAATTTCACAACTGATGAGTTGGGGGGAGAGAGAAAATGAATTCTTCCAAATTCAATTTTCAAAGGGCAGGAACTTCAGTCATGCTATGTATTGGTTCGAGTAAAAAAAATGATCTTGGGTCAAGTTGGGTCAAGAAAAAATTATGGGTTGACTTAGTAAAGAAAGGAAAGGAGGCAATGACAAATCACCGAGCAATTATGGCAACGAAGATGGCAAAGATAGTGGTGAGGGGTTTGAAGTGTAAAACTTAACTTTGAGTTAGGGTTTTACCCAGCTTATAGTTTGCCCAGTTCATGTCAGTATTGAGTTTGTTCGAGCGAGCTCAAGCAAGACCAGTTTTCATACCATGAGTATGGGGCCCAAATGGCGGTATGAGCATATTATGATGGCTGAGTATATCCGACATGTAAATGATAACTTCAGTAAGGTTATAGCAGAACATGAGTTATCAGTTTATACACGAGGTTACAGATGATTTTTTTATGGGTTAGCCAAGGTTTAAGCTTAGATTTAAGTCGTTGCAGCGTTAAGTATCCGTTTGAGTTTTTCAAGGTATCTCATTTGCATGTATCATAGGGATTTCAAATCGCCGGATTATACACCTATGGGCCCAGTTTGATTAAGTCGTAGGATTTTACCCGATTGAGTTGAGGGTTCGAAGCCCATTTAGCCTCTTACCTCGATTTTTGCCTATAAAATCACTTTTAGGATTTGAGTCAATTTTGACTTTAAATGGTCTCGATCCGAGCTTTCAGTATATATATATTGCATATACCCATAGGTGGGCTCCACTAGGCCACAAGTTGTTGGATGTTTAGATCATGCCATGTGGCAAGAACAGAGCTATCCACATCAACCCTAGCTTCACCTAGTTATTTTTAGAGATTTTCTCTCATTTTCAGAGTTTTCGACCTTTAGTGTTGCCGCCACTTAGGCTGGCTGCTGGCGAGTCTCCGGGCCACTAGACCAGCACCACCACGATGACCTCATGGCTGGCTTTCTATCCATATGTCTCATGACCACACCATAGTTGCCGTCGGTGATGGTGTTTTTGCAAGTCAATTTCCACCACCTCCGTTGCCATTTGATTCGTTTTTCGGCGCTTGCGAGCCACCTCCGGCCAATCTAACCACTTGCATGACTTCCCTTCATTGAGGCCACTATTTTGAGACCACCCATGACCACCGCTAGGGCCGCGATCACCGCTGCACCCGATGGCGATTTCGCCCGGCCAACTAGCGGCTAGACTCCACTGATCGCCATCGCCATCATTTTCCTCATCGTCAAGGCTGTCGATCCCAACCAGCGGCGACCCAATCCACGCCAGTGTCAGGCATTTTTCGACAACAGGCGCCGCTCGCCCTGTCAGATCCGTTTGCCTGCGTTCACGTCCAGCTACCCACGTTCATGTCCATCATCAGAAGAAGGTTAATTTAGTAATTTCATTAAATTGTGGACCACTGAAATTATTTGTACAATATATATATATATATATATATATATATATATATATATATATATATATATATATATATATATATATATATATATACAGATATATATATATATATATATATATATATATATATATATATATAGAATAAAGATTCATGTACTCCAGCACAACCATCTTGGCTATGTTGGAGTTTGATCTTGGCTGTTGGATTAGCATCCAACGACCAAGATCAAAAAAAAAAAAAAGATCTGTCGGCGCCGCCGCAACAGCGACGGCGGAGGGGGCGGGGAAGGGTGCCTGGCCACGGCGACGGCCGGGGTGGGCGGCGGCGACAGGGGACGGGGGGCGCGGCGCGGCGGGGTGGCGGGCGGGGGCCGAGGGGGGCACGGCGGGGTGGCGGGCAGGGGCGAGGGGCGGAGCGGGGTGGCGGCGGGGGCCGAGGGGGCGCGGCGGGGTGGCGGTGGGGGCCGAGCGGGGGCGCGGCGGGGTGGCGAGCGGGGGACGGGGGTGCGCACGCGGCGGGCGGCGGGCCGGCAGAGGAGAAGACGCAGGGCGGCTAGATCCGCCGCCCCGTCGTCCGCCGGTTACGTCGCCGCCCCCGGTAGGGCGGCGACGGGCGGGGCAGGGGGTGGCGTCGCGTCGGCCAGGGTGGCGGCGACGCGTCGGCGGACGGCGGCGGCGGCACCCCAGAATCTTTTTTATTTTATTTTATGGGGGGCATGTTTCAGCCGTTGGATTTGATCCAACGGCTGAAATGCTGCAGTACAACTTCCTTGCCCAATATATATATCTGTGTGTGTGTCTCATTGGATTCGTAAAATTAAGCGGAAACAAAGCTAAAACTGTCATCAAATCTTCCGATCCTCTATAAATCAAAAATCATGAAAATTTGTATGTATAAACTCGACTCAAATGGTCAAAACCCTGCATGAAGCCCGTGTTTTAAAACCTAATAAGTTTTTTCAGAAGTATTGTCATAAGTGGCGTTTGAAGTGTGATCATCAATATATACTTTCTCTGTGACGCGTCATCAATGCTACTTGCTTATTTCATAAGTTAAAAATTATAAGTTGTATAATGAATATCTATTTTTGACACATGTAAAATAGTACAAAAGTGAACCTATAATGTGCACTTTAGGTGATGATGTAATGATGTAGTCCACCAATAAACTAATTATTAAAATGATAAATATATTTTTTAGAAATATATCATTGATTGCTTTGTAGGTATCATTTATGATATTTACAATGTATATATAATGTCATTGATGACCTTGGCAGGTGGGGTAATACTATTTACTCCTTATATATGTAAAATAATATAAAAGGAGGCTCGATATGTTCACTTTATCTTACAACATAGTCTACCTATGAACTAAAATGCTTGAAAATATATTATTTATAATATTAACAATATCATTGATGAAATGTACATAATTTACAAAATATCATCAATGTCAAATGCATGTCATGTAACTACTATCGTTGATGTCTTTATTATTATATATATAATATTTTAGAAAAGAACATGAAAAATCAAATTCAGTTTACCTATGAATGTTATTAATTGTATTATTAAATGTGTAACACTTATGACCTGAGTCAGGGTTTTATAGTCGTTAATTGGTTGGTTAGATCGTTTGTCCGGGTCAGTTTAGCTTTCAGAACATGTGCGCAGGGCCAAGGCACTTGTGTACGTGCTATGAGAGTAGATGTATACCTGAGTGTGATGATAATGTCAGACACGCAGTAGCAAACTGAGCTATCAGTGTGTACGAGAGTATACTATGATTATTTTATTGTATTCAGTGGATAGTAGAAATTAAATTTAAGCCGTTGATTTTATTAGGATGCGATGATTAGGATTTTTAGTTTGGTTGGTAGCTTTTAGAGCATGTCATTTTACAGATGTCAGCTTTATTTTATTCCAATTTTTATTTTGACTTGCGTCCATGATATGTTTAACTCGCCTTGGCAACCCTTACACATCTTTTAGGAGCTTTTAGAACCTACTTTATATTTAGTTGGTTTGACCTTAGCCGAGAGGACCGCCCCTTCTCCCTTCCCCTTCCCCTACCCCCATCTCCTTCCTCCCTATTTCCCCCCATCGATCGGCCGCCCAACTGCAAAGCAGACCGCCCCCTTGCTCCTTGGATCGCTGTGGTGACCAGTGTCACCATCAGCCATTCATCACCTTGACGACTCCTTTCTTCCATTCCTTCCCATCTCTTTCCCTTCCCTTTCCTCTACCCGCTCGTCCTCCTCCCCATGTGATTGGCCAATGGCAACAGCAGCCACCGCAAGCGTTGCAGGCCAAGTTATTTCCCCCACCTAGCCCTCCTCCTTCCCATGAGGCAATCACCTTCGTCATCCCTCGGCACCCTTGACAACCGTGACTGAATAGCGCCATTGTTGCCGATTCGATTCCAAATCACTTTGAGAAGCTCTTTGCTTCTCTAGTTTTAGATTTTTAATTCATTTTAATCATTATTCATATCATCCATAATTTTTATGAATTGTTCATGATTTTTGTTAATATATATTAGTGGTGCAAATTCATGATAATTGTGTGTTGAATTGTAAATTGTTTATGTAATTTGACAACTAATAGTGATTAATAATGATTTGAATTACTCAAATATAATTTTATATGATATTGATGATGTTTCAATTGTGAAATTATGTATTAGTGTTATAATTGTGTCAGTCAATATTTAGTAATTAGAAAGTTAATTCATGACAAAAATTACATGTAAAATGTCATAATTAGGGATTAATAAGCCTAATTAAGTGTAAAATAGCATAATTATGATTAGTAAATTTATTTAAGTGTAAAATATCATAAGTAGGGTTATTGAGGTAATTAATAAAAAATATCATCATTAGGGTTACTAAGTTAATTAGATTTGGAATTTTTATCAAATTGATTATGTTGTATATCATATTTTATTTTGGAGGTTATGTACCATATCTGATTTTGATATTAGGATTCTGATCTTATTCATATACATATATTTTATACATGCATTACATAGTTAACATGGGCATTAGTGTGTAGTTTGGTTGTGTAGGTGCAAAATAGAAGCTCGCCGTCTAGGCACGAGATTACACTTAGAGCTTCTACCATGTCCGTAGGACTTGCCTCTTGATTTGTTACTATACTCCATCATTATTTTATTTTACAGATCACATGACGTGTTAAGTGGTCATTTTATCGGATCCCACTTAATATAGGTTATTTAAATGTTATATTTTTGAGAATTAAGAACCCTCGAGGATGAGATCCCTCGAGCTTTTTCGAAAACTCAGATCCGCGGCAAGTTATCTTTGGGCCTATGTGTATAATTCTCTTCCTAGCATTATAAATATAATTTTTATCGGATTTTCTTGTGAGCCAAGAGAAGGAGAAACTGACTTAAACATATCGTGAGAGGGCGCATATGTAAGTCACAGAGATTATGGATTGATGAGATGATCATTCCATTTCGAGGGATCCTAACAACTCTGAATCTTGAGCTTCCTCACACCCAGAGAGATGTGGAGGATACAGGTACTATTGTGTACAACACATGTCTGAACTTATGGTATCAAAAGGTACTAAAGGGACTGACTACCTAAGAGAACTTGACTTTTATACTTTGGGTTAGGAGAAATATGGAGGTTGGAGAGGGCTTAGGATATGTGCTTTTCCCAAGAGTGAGATTTTAAAATGAGAAAATGCCAAGAGAGGCATCTGTTGAAAGTCGCACAACTCTAGTTCAGTGCAGGATGCTATCAAGTCTACAGCTTAATGACTCCTCAGTAGTTGCTATTGGAGTGTTCAAAAGAAGTATATGATTGATTTTTTTACATGAGAGTCAGCTCTCATTTGTCACCTTGATATTTAGTTATTTTCATACCAATAACAACCGTTATTGATATTTTTTTATTATTTATGCAGGTGAGGAATAGGAATGTGACATGTCAGTCTTGGTGGAAGAGCCGTGACTACTATGTGCACACACAAACTTGACACAATATGTTCTACTTGTGGTGTGATTTTAATTATGATGTATTATTTTATAATGTGATGTTTATGTTGAAATGACATTGATGTTTTGAGATTGATATCATGACTGTGACATATATGATGAGCAGATAGATCAAGACCTAGTTTATGCCTATGC